>CAUYQV010194230.1:0-54474 GCA_963574575.1 Galagoides demidoff | reverse complement strand
GTGGATTGATGGACACTTGGGCTTCTTCCATGACCTGGCAATTATGAATTGGGCTGCAATAAACATTCTGATACAAACATCTTTATTGTAATGTGGTTTTTTATCTTCTGGGTATATACCTAATAATGGAATTGTAGGATCGAATGGCAGGTCTATTTTTAGATCTCTGGAAAATGTTCTTCTTAGCAAAGTATTTCAGGAATGGAAGAAAAAGTATCCAATGTACACAGCCCTTTTATGAAACTAATCTATAGCTCTCAAATGAAAGATACAACTTAATTCTAGCCCAAGAATATGGGGAGGGGGTGAGGAAGGGGCGGTTGGGTGGTGGGAGGGTGACGGGAAAGATCACCTATATATCTGTCTAACAAGGGTACAAGTGAACTTTTCTAGAACTAGAATATAAATGTTTTGATATAATGACTAAGCAAATGATATGAAATCTATGTTAACTAGCTTGATGAAAGTATTTCAAATTGTATATGAAAACAGTACAATGTACCCCATGTTTGCAATAATTAATTGCAATTAATTGCTATCAATTAATAAAAAAGCTATCAATTAATAAAAAAAATTGGAAAAAAATTATGTTGATAAAAAAAAAGAGTAAAGAAATAATATACTTACTGTGCTGTGAACTTCTTTCAAAAATAATTAATGATCTTTAAAATTTTTCACAGAACACCTAAGGTCCTCTCCCCACACACCAGTTGAAAATCATTGCTCTAGAGGGTAAAATGGGAAGACGGAAGTTCAGGTGAAATGTAAATACAGCTCAGAGGAGGCGGGAATGACAAAGGCTGTTAGCCAGAAAATGCAAGGTGGGGAAAGGAGAAGAAAGCTATAAATAGACCCTTGAGCAAAGACCCAGAGGAAAGCAAAGTTCAAGGCGAGCATTTCTTTGGCATCATCTATTGATGCTAATCACACTGATTTCTAACTTATCAGAAAGCAGGATGCTGCAGAGTCAGTGACAGACCCATGATCCAGAGTTCAAGGAGCTCTTCAGTAAACACATTCCAGTTTACTTGGAAGAACATCAGATAAAAAGCCTTAAAGTACTCATGTTATAGGTAATAGGGTAAATATTTTGGCGTGTGCTCTGAGTAAGGAACACGTCAGCTTCATATGGTAGTTTAATGATAGTTTGGCCTGGAAGGAAGAGAAAAGCAGACGAACTGGAGCAGAGTCAAGAACAGACCAGGAGCGTCCGGGAATGGCCTGGACAGAAGAACGGTTGACCACCAGGGGGCGCGGTGGCCGCCCAGATGGGGCCCGGCGTCCGGGGTGCGCGCCCTCGGGCAGGTGCAGGGCCGGTGTGTGCGCACAGTCCGAATCATGGCACGTCACTTCATGAAAGACACTGTGGCTCCTGTCTCTGTCTCTCTCACTTTCTTGGATCACTCGTGCTGGGGAAAGGCAGTGGTCCTGAAGACCCTGGAGGGAACCTGGAGGCAGCCTGACTCTGCAGAAACCTGGGGAAAAACCCTGAGCCGGAACTAGTCCTTCTGGATTCCCAGCCCTCAGATAGGACGCGATGTTGAATGTTTGTTGTCTTAAGGTGCTGAGTTTGGGGCAAGTTTGTCACCAGCAACGTGCAAGTAACACAGGGAATGGTGGACGCTGTGGCTCTCCACTGGGGCTGTATTCCTCAAAGTCATTGGGACAGAGGGGAACAGGCAAGGGTCCGCAGCAGAGCGCAAACCGCTCGCTTACCCTGGCTTCCCTTCGTGAGCCTCTTTTCACAAAAGATCCACTCCGGATTTCCTGCTAGAGTCAAAAAGTGTCGCTTCTCCGTTGTTTCAGATTCTTGATTAGAAAACTAAAAGTCAGGTGACATCAGAGACTGATACCCTGGAATGCCTGGACTTGCTCTGGTCCCCACAGGAGCAGGCCAGGGCGAGCCAGGGCTCTGCAGTGAATCCTGACTGTTTTATCTGAACACCCGCAGGCTGGGACCAACTCCGAGGTCCTCACCGATGGGTCTGGACTTCCTGTGGGGATTCACATCTCATCTTCCTATAACATTTAGTCAGAGCAGCTAACATTTTAAAACGCTGTGCCACTGACCTTGTGCTAAATATTTTGTATGAGTTTTGTTATTTAATCTGTGACAACGCTGTAACATAGGTATTATTGTAATTCTCATATCAGAGATGAAGAAACTGGGCCACAGAGAGGCCATACGGTGTCCAGGGGCACACTCCCTAAGGGACAAAGTTAATCCGATTGGTTTGATTACAATACTCGAAGTGACTCTAAGCCACTATGGCATAAACGTCTGTAAGTGGGTTTTGCTACGTAAAGCTCATTTTGGGGGGTGTTTGATCTCTCATCCTTTCTGGTTGATTGCAACATTAGGTTACAGCATCTAAAATTCAGCTTTATTGAACGCATGATGTACAGCGTTCTACTAAAAGAGAATTGTAAGTATTTCATTTTTAAAAACATAGGCGGGAAGAAATACGGCTTTCTTATCAATATCCGGGTCTCTTATACCTCATCTAAAATTGTACACGTTGCTGGGTCCCTTCATGTTTTCTCCTGCTGCTTTTGGCTTCATGATGGAATGCTTTAATTTGTTCCACATTTAATGTCCTTGCACCACTGTTCCCTGTAATTTATGCCCCCATGCGGTCCATCCTCTTGTATTATTTTATTTGGTAAAGCAAACCAGTGCATGTGAAAGATGTTATTTGAAATGAAGTTGTATGGCAAGCTATATTATTGTAATTTCCTTCTTACTTTGGGCCTACTTACTTGATACAGTTGCCTGATGTTTGATGCTCTGCTGAAATTTAAAAGGAAAGAGTGTTTGGAATCGATGCCCATGTATCACTTATTCAATCTGCTGCCAGAGCAATCTACTATCCAGCTCTCAGTTTTCAGTAGAGTCCAAGGCCTGCCCTGACATCCATCTTACTTGTTTCATGGGGAAAACCTGCCTGTTTATATTGTTACAAGTTAAGTATAAATGAGCAAGTTGTCTTGGCTTAAAGATAATGTCACAGGATACAACCTGATAAGGCCACACAATTGTTATGGGTAGTGGAAAACTTTGTCAGTTCCTAACACTCAACAGCCTTGGTCCTTTGTTTCTGTTGTTTTTCTGTCCTTTTGTCTTGTATTTGTTCCAGTGTTCTTACATACTTTTGGAAGTTAGATGAAGAGAAAAAAATTTGAACTGATTATTTGAGTTACTTTTTTGGCAAGTCTTGATAAAAATGCAACAATAACAGCGTGGAAGAAAATATTGCTTAAAGACAAAGGGTGAAGCTGGTGCCTGCAGTTTACATGCTTTATAGATTTGTGATTCTCAAAATCATATTCAGGTACTGAATGAAAGTTGCATAACTTTTAATTTTGGTAGGAGGGCTACAGTGATAGTTAATAAAGTTGAAATAATGTTGTTATTATATCATTTATAAGAAAATAATCCAATGTCTCTTTGGTACAGAAGAAATATGCTAATAAAGGCAACACCTGAGATGTTTCTGGGTTATCATTCTTCTGCTCCCTTGTTCTAATCTCTGAAGGTTTAAACACATTCTTTGATTTAAGGCTTAAGGTCACCTACCTTCTCTACCTCCCAGGGCACATTGTGGTCCTTTTCTGTCAGTGGTTGTTTATATATTATGCCCCAGACTAGAGCATGCACTCTTTAAAGGTAAAGATAAGTTTCTGCTCATCTTTTGTTCTTCGCAATATACTTGGCACAATTTCTTGTAGAAGGCAGGTGTCAGGAGGTACTTAATTAGTCGGTAAAAGATTTTGGTTGTTGTTCCAAGTATTGTACAGTTTGCTAATAAAATACTATTGACATGTCAATAACATTAGATTCTCCCTGTCTTTGAAGTCAGGGAGATGGAATTGGAAGAGATCTTAGCACTTAACTCAATCCCAGAATTCACAGTAGGTCTGTGGGCTACAGATCTGGATCCGGATTTATTATCAGCATGATCTTGGGTTAGCCATTCATCAACTCTGAATTTAAATTTACTAAGTCTGGGCACGGTGGCTAATGCCTGTAATTTTAGCTCTGAGGCAGATGGATTGTCTGAGCTCAGGAGTTCCAGACCAACCTAAGCAAGAATGAGACCTGGTCTCTAAAAATAGCTGGACGTTGTGGCAGGTGCCTGTACTCCCAGGTACTGGGGAGGGTGAGGCAAGAGGATTGCTTGAGCCCAAGAGTTTGAGGTTGCTGTGAGCTAGGACATGGCAGTCTAGCAAGGGTGACGAAGTGAGGCTCTGTCTCAAAAATAAATAAATAAATAAATTTACTCCACTAAAAAAGTGAATATTTACACAGTTTCCATGATCATTAAATGAGATGATGGAAGCAACAGTGCTTTGTAAACTTTTACGTTTTCTGGCAATGTCAATCCAGGCAACTGAGGCCTGAGGCCTAGGGCTCAGGGATGACTCCGTGTATTCTTCAGTTGGTTGCAGAGCCTGATTTTGTCAGGAGGTGTTGTATAATTCAGTAAAAACCGAATTTGGAGTGAGAGGGAAGGTACACTTCATGCAGATCACAGTTTTGCTTGGAATGTACCCAAAATATCCTTGCCACGTTGGCTAGTGCAAATTTGGAATACAACAAAGTTGACTATTTTGAAAAATAAAACTGACCTCAAGGTGCTGTCACTGGGCAGCTGAACTTAGTCCTGCTAAGTCACATAGGGATGATGAGATCAGCTCTGCTCCCCTATACAGACATCGCTGTGTCTATCAGAGGGGTGATGGTGTGAACGCATTCTGGTAAATAGTGCGGAGCTATGTAAATGTCATTATTATCATCTCCTGCTTCTTCCATGTAACCTTATATTGAATTTCTCAGGTCAGGAACACAAAAGGATGATTCTCATGTGGATTTCACTTCAAGTCACTGGAATCACTTGGTATAAAACTTTTGAGGAGATAACTGATATTTTTTCAAGCATGATAAACCCATTAAATCTTCCTTTCATGATGCCTGTTTCATGTTTTCAAAAATTTTTGAGTCTCTTATTTTTCTCTCAAAGGCCATTAAAGCATATTATATTTTGTGTCTTGCCCCATCCCTACTATTAATCATGTTTCCTTGTTTCCCATCAGTATTCTTTACCATACACTCTTCCTGCTCAACACCACTGCCTGAATGACACGCTCCTTCCACACGCACCAACCTTATGGAGTCTTACAAATAAGTGCTCTGAAATCAGACCAACTCCCTCAGGAATTCTTCAGTTGCCCCTTTGGGAAACTGGCTGATATTTTAACACTCATGTTTCCCTGTAAGAGAATTACTATAAAAGAAAATTGTCCTGAATCATACCTCTTACTCGGTCACAATTTATAGAGCTCCTTCTGCATAAGGAAAGAATGCACACAGAGAGAATCTCAAATAAACACCTAATAAAAGAAACCCAGCTCTCATTAAAATACTAGAATACCAGATGGTAGAATTTAAGTATTATTCAACTACTGTTTATCCTACCCAGTGCTCATTTTAAATTCAACATTTTTGAGAATTATTCATGGAGCCACAGTTGTATTTCATGTAGATAACAAGCTTAGTTTGTAGTGAATTACCAGAATGCACCCATAATTTCCATACTTCCTTGGTTATTGTTAATTTGGATTGCAACTATTAGTTAAAGTTGAGAGGCTTTCCAAAGCAAATCAGCATCAAACTATCATGGACATTAATTTGTTCAGCAATCTGCAGGGAGGGCAAATCATTAAATTTTACAGGGTGGAAGAACTCACCGAAGAATGGGATGTTCCTCCATCTGCCAGAGCTGAAAAACAGGACCGTTTGATGAGCGTGTTTCTTCCTTTGTAGCAGCCGGCCCACCGTGCAGGCACTCACTCCTGCCTGCGCCTCTTGGCTGTGTCTTAACTTTCAAGTGAATATAAAAAACAATTCATCTTCCCAGACCTCGCCTTGTGGATGGGTGAAAGATCAAGAGAGCTGTCTGTAACACAGCACAAGTCCTTGTGTAAAGCACGAGACCCTTTGAATCGATCAGTAGGACACACGTTATGGCAAATGTAGATTCCTGAATTCCTCTGGACTCTGGTTACCACCCTTTATTTGTATTTTATTCATATCGTGTTAGGAACAGTGACAAGCTTTCTTGCTTCAAGTCATTAAAAGAAATATGCAGAGACCTCTGAAGAGAACAGCATCCTTTCCGTTGCTAAAAGCTAATGCTTTGACAGCTGGAAGAGTTTTTACCCACATTTAAAATTAACGTTTGAGTGCAAAAGTTAGATTCAAGACAACATATCCCTAATTCCTAAAAAAGTATGTACATGGAAAAACAGGGCTGAAGAAAATCTCTTTCTGGTTTTATTCTCAAATTTCCCAATTTTGAAGCAGCAGATATCAAAAGGCCTTTGCTAACAACCATCCTACAACTGATCACTGTTGTTCTCTGCTGTGGAGCACCCATGTGCTGCCATTCCTACAAGGAATTCCCACTTCACAGATGGGAAAGCCGAGTCTCAGAGAGGTTAGCAAGCATAGACTGGATTTCCAACTTGATCCTGTTAGATTCAAGACTCATGTTTTTTCCCACTGTAGCATACTTCCTCCTTGAGCAGAGTAGGTATGAAATTACACATGGAAGCTAAAACTTACCCTTTATAAGTTGTCTTCAGAGATGAAGGCACAATATATTTTTCAAAACACCTAGTGAAAAGTTTATTTGGGGTAAATCTTTATGCATTTATAGTTTGTGTGCTCACATAGGTGCACTTCATGGGGAGGATGTTTCATGTAATGAATGGCCCTTGCAAACACCGAGACACTGCTATGAAAAAGTAAGCACTCTCATGCCTTCATGGAAGGTCTATATAAATGCATGTAATTCTCTCTACTATCTCATGATAGTACCTAATCACACAGGGAGTGTGTCTCAAATTTCTGTAAGTCTTGCGAGCACACACACTAGCTGCCTTGCTTCTGGACTATATCTGTTCAATAAATAGCCTTGGAAGACAGTGACGATGTCTTCCTTGGGAGCAAATAACAGCATGCTTACATGCTAACACCCTGGGAGGCCAAGGTCGGTGGATTGCTTGAGCTCATGAGACCAACCTGAGCAAAAAGTGAGACCCTTGTCTCTACTAAAAATAGAAAAACTGAGGCAAGAGGATCACTTGAGCCCAAGCGTTGGAGGTTGCTGTGAGCTATGACACCATAACTGTACCCAGGGCAACAGCTTCTGTCTCAAAAAACAAAAACAAACAAACAAAAAACAGTTTGTTTTCCCTAAATTCATAGCTTTTATAATATAAATCAACCCACTACTTTTGCAGGTTTCACCTGATCTTCTTTGGGGCTTGAAGAACTGGTGCACAGAAGTGGTGATACTCTGGTTGCTGCTATTTCTGAGGATAAAAAATCCCTTTGTCTCTGACCCCAGAGTCTCAGGTTTTCTGTAAGTAACCATAGGACTGTAGCAGGCTAACTTGTTAGCTTGCAAGTAGGGTAAAATCTCAGACTCTTCACAATTCTTGACACCACTTACAATGCAGGTCATACGGGTAAATGAGATATTCTGCGTAAAGAACTTAGTGACTAGCACATGGAAAGTACTAAATATACTATGATATTGTCTATTAATGCTATGACTGTCTCAGAGAAAAACTACACATAACAGATTCACTCATAATAAAGATATTTTGGTATTTTACATGAGCTAAGTTCAAATTGCTTCTTCCCTAAGTGACAAATTATCTAATAGTGACATTCCTTTGTGCGTGCTCCAGTTAGGTTGGAATTCTCAGAGGGTTAAGTAGAGTCTATAAAGTTTGGATTGATGAATATTTTGCCTCTTATGGCAGCTGGTATAGAAATAATTCTGAAAGTTTATGTTGTGGATTTTGAATATAGATTTTTGTGATATTGTAATTCAGTGTTGAGGGAAAATTAATAAACCTAACAAGTGGCATTCCATAGTCTGCCAAAATGTAATGACTCACCCCCCCCCCCCACGTCTAGAGTTCCTTATGTACTTGATCTGAGGAACACTGGAAGTGTAAGTTTTAAACCATCTGTGAAACATATAAGTCACTGATATAAAAATGAATTAAGAAATACGAATGATAATGCAGCTCTGGGAACTGGGAATGGTCTGGAATTCCTTCTATTTGGCTGTGCTTCTTTTCCAGTCATGTTAGCTCTTCCCTCAAATTATCGGAAAAAGGAGGGATTTTTTTGGTGTTATGCTGACGGAAAGTCGTTCCCTTTTGCAATTCCAAGATTCTCCACTTTCGGGTCATCATAACGGCCGCCAAGCCCTCCTGCTTTCTGCTGTTGCTGCTCAATTGCTTCAACCCATGGATTAGGTTCGTCTTTTCTGCAAAACTGAGATGTGTCATGGACAAAATTTAAAGGGAAGCAGGACAATTGCATCATCTCAAGTATATCTTTTTATTAGTCAGTACTAATTACAAAGAGAAAATGGTAAATTTACAGAACGGAAATCCGGCAGGCACAGCTTCTACCAAGGTTAACATCACCAGTAAGATATATCTACACGACGTGCCCCTGAGAGGGTGCTGTGAGGGTAGACGTATCACCTCTGTGGTATTCTGCTAATAATGCATGTCTCAGTCCAAGCATTGGAAAATACCAGGTAAACCCAAACTGAGGAACACCCTCCAAAACAACGACCAGTACCCTTCCGAAGGATCAAAGTAGTGAAACCAAAGGACCGAGGGTCACACTGAGGATAAATGACACACCAAATGCCACATGGAATCTTAAATGAGATCACAGACTGTTTTCTAAAAAAGGAAATTAGTAGGAAAATTAAGTCAATGTCTACACAAAGTCTGTAGTTTAACAGTATCCTACCAATGGTAATTTCTTAGTTTAAAAAGATAAGTGCTTTGGTTATGTAAAATGTTAATATTATAAGGAATTGAATAAAGAGTATATCAAAACGCTCTGTATTGTTAGATCATCAAATATGAAATGTTCTACTTCAAATCAAAATTATTATATCTCAAACAAGAAGCGGTACAATTAATGAAAGTGAGTAAGTACAATTAATCACAGTTTTGCCATCTTAATTGTAGCTTGTTTATGCCAGCAGTGAAGAAGCCTGGAGAGCCAGTGGCAGTAACATCTCAAAAGGTCTTTTCTTTTCTTTTCTTTTCTTTCTTTCTTACTTTCTTTCTTTCTTTCTTTCTTTTTTTTTTTGAGATAGAGCCTCAAACTGTTGCCCTAGGTGGAGTTACATGGCATCACAGCTCACGGCCACCTCCAACTCGTGGGCTCCAGAGATCCTCTTGCCTCAGTTTTTCTATTTTTAGTAGAGACAGTGTCTCACTTTTTGCTCAGGCTGGTCTTGAACCTGTGAGCTCAAGCAATCCACCTGCCTTGGCCTCCCAGGTGTGAGCCACTGTGCCTGTCTTCAAAAGGCATTTTCCACAGCTTGTTGAGAATTGAATACTTTTCTTCCAAGAAGTGATCCAAAGTCTGGAAGAAGTGGTAGTCAGCTGGTGCAGGGTCTGGTGAATATGGTGGGTGACAGAGCATTTCCAATTCTAGCCCCTGTAGTTTCAGAAGTGTTGTTTCTGTGACACCATTGTCTTGCAAGAAGATTGGCCTGTCTCTGTGGACCAGTCTCAGCTGCTCAATCACAAGCATCCTCATCATGTCATCCAGCTGGGTGCAGTAGACATTTGCTATAATCCACTGCCCAGGTTTCACAATGCAGGCGTCCTCAAATTACGGCCCACGGGCCACATGCAGCCTGCCTAGGGCATTTATCCGACTGCTGGGTGTTTTTGCCGCCATTGCCTGTTCTGCTCAGCAACTGACTCGTCCTAGGGCCCGCAGTCTGGCCCTCCAACAGTCTGAAGGACAGTGAACTGGCTCCCTGTTTAAAAAGTTTGAGGACCCCTGCTTAGTGGATAATCCCAGCACTGGACTAGACACCGCTAGCTTTTTTTGATGAATGTTTGGTTTTGGACTGTGTTTTGGCAATTCATCTCTATCCAACAATTGTGACAAACGCTTGCGATTGGCAGAAAGAATCCATTTGTCATCACGCATAACAATACGATGTAGAAATCGTTCACCTTTACGTCTGACAGTAAAGAAAGGCAAGCTTTGAGACAATTTCTCTTCTGATGCTCATTTAATTCATGCAGAACCCACCTCTCCAGCTTCTTTGCCCACCGATTTGTTTCAAATGGTCCAACATTGTTGGAATAGTAATGTCACACCTTGCTGCGAATCCACATGTAGGTTGAGATGGGTCTGCTTCCACTATAGCTGTCAGCTCATCATTACCCACCTTGGTCTCTGGTCACCCATGTGTCCCATTTTCAAGATTAAAATCACTACAATGGAACTTCTATCATCAACATACTATCCATTCATTAGCCACGTCCCTTCCAAGCATTTCATTGACATTTTGAGTTATCTGCACTGCATCGGTTCCACAACAGAACTCATATTCAGAAATAACACTAATTCTTGACATATCCATGGTTTCCCAAAAGTTGCCCTAAAAAAAATTTGAAAGATAATCACAAGCCAAAACATACATTTGAAATATGAGGCTATACCTTCACATCAACAATAAAACATGAAGTGTCAAAGTGAATTGTCAGAGATATCAACTGTGCAACTTAGTACTTGAGAAAATTGGAAATTTTGTATTTAATAACCTAATTTTAAAGCTCTTCATCTTAAAATAGTTAAGCCTAACATCTTAATATAAATTTTTTTAAAATAAAAAGAAGTTATTTACTGATGATTGTAGAATATGACGGGTTATTCTTTCATAAGCAAGACTAGTTATGTAACATCACAGAGACACAAGATAAAATGAGGTCGCTTAAGGGAGACAGGCAACACAATAATAACCATTTTGCTTTGTTCTCTTTTAGCAGTTTTTATTTTTTGACTGGGGCTGGGTTTGAACCCACCACCTCCAGCATATGGGGCCAGCACCCTATTCCCTGAGCCATAGGCACCACCCTGCTTTCTCTTTTAATGTGTAGATGGATGGACAGGTGTAATGTGCCTTTCAAAAGAGATTTTAAGATGGTTTTCTTTTAGTTTTTCCATCGTCTATCTCCGAGTTTCATGCACACTAGGTGTTCAGTGAATATTTGTTTGGATTGTTGAGGGTGATAACCAAGTGCTCCCTGCTGGGCTTAGATCTCACTTTTTGTCTGGGTGCTGAATATCCGTTCAATACACTTTTAAGGCACATATATAATATGATGTCTGAGATGACATTTTTCTATGTAAGATCAGGGGCAAATATTTTTCTTTTCCTTCTAATCACAATTTCTTTCAGCATTACCAAATGCACACTTCAGAGAATTGCATGACACATTTTCTTTCTCTGGTGACAAGAAAAATGTTTCATTTCTCCTCACTCAATTATGGTGAGTGTTCATGTTAATGGATTAAGGATTGATGGTGAGATTTTATTTTTATAGTGATTTATTTGAGAGGCTGGAAAAAAAGATGCAAATTACATTGATATTAATACAAAGAAATTCTTATTCTGCTACCATTTTTTCTCAGTTTTTTTTGCCAATAAATCCAGTCACAGGTTTTCATCATTCTCATCAAAGAGGTTTTTTTCACCGTGTTCTGTCCAAGTCAGTAAACTGAGATGGACAAAGACATGTGGCCCCGTCTTCAGGATCCTCTAAAACTGAGACCAGCAGGTGCCCCACTAGAAATCTTGGGCTACTCTTCTGAGACCACAATGTTGAGTGAGCTCTTGTCTCAAACTGGCATCTAAAATTTCATTCCAAGTTTGCTTTGTATTCACATGCAACCAAAACTTTAAAAAATGGATACACTGGGATTTATATTATTAAACCCCTTCTAGCATGGTAGCTGGCTGAAAATCAATTTGACTAGGAAAGTGAAGAAAAGAGGGGACACCAAGAAGCAAATAGAAAAGGGGGAGGGCCTATTAAAAGGGATAATAGAATTCTTCAGACCGAGCTTATGCTGTCTTTTCTATTTTATTAATTGGTTAACTTTGGCTGCATTACTTCCCCTCTTTCAGCTCTGTTTTTTCATCTGTTAAAGTAGGAATAGTTACTTTAACCCTGGAATACTGTCAGATTTAAATGAGCTGAGAAACACGAAACCCCCGAGGTTGGCCTGTGACCTGGAACAGGTGCTGAAGGATCCCTCTTTCTTTTTAAACTGAAAACAAACTTTGTCCCCTTTACAATTTTGACCATAGGACCAAATTTTACTAACACAGAGACCTCAGTGCTACCCACAGATGCTTAAATAAAGCACAGGATCCATCCTGCAACCCCATCTCTTCCCACATTTGCACCTTGCAGCCTGAGCTCTGGTGGTGCAGCCTCCCCTGGCTCTCCCTGTGCAGAAGGAAAAAAAACAAAAACAAATCCCAAATCAGCTGCTCTCTCCTTATCACCAAGGCATGAGATCAGTTTCTTCCAATGGCACCCTCAGCAGGCTTGATCTAGGAGGCGGTCAAGTTGAAGGGAAGAAGGTGTCAGTGATCGATGAGTGAAAGCTGCTGGCCACCTAGGTCTGAGGGAGGTACCCCAGGGGAATCTCTAGCGGGGACTCAGTTGGAGAGGCCAGGCAAAGCAGAACTTCAGGGCTGAACAGAATTATGAGAAGCAAAGCTCTGTTGCCAGTGTGACTGAGGGGACAGCTCAGCCTTCTGTTTGTCCTGCCATGGTGCAGACACCATGAATTCTCACCCTTATATTGAAAAGAAGCTCTGACTAGCACTCTTGGACAGCAGATAAAAGAAGCTTCTCTTGCAGGCTGCTTTGGGAGTCCAATTGTGCTCTATTTATAAGTTAAAGGACAATTAAAAAACATAAAACCCAAAGCAATGCTTCTTGTTCCCTCAGGCTTTTCACTGAATTCTAGTCAGTTCAGTTTTGTCTCATTATACGGAGCAACACCAGAACACATGTCTGTCCCCACCTGTCTGTTCTGTTCTTTTGGGATTTCTGTTACTGAGTATCACCTCTGCACAATCTGAGACACGTCTGAGGAAGCACGTGCGCCCTGCGTATCTCCCACTCCTCTCCTGTCATAGGCTCTATGCTTATCAGGAAAGACATATCAGCGCTTCCAAGCTGGTCGGCAATGTACACCATCAGCCTTACGGCTTTATATTTGTGTTATTTTGGTTCAAATAGCATCACATAGTCTGACTGTTGACCTTATTCACCAGGTTCTAATATAAAATTACTTTTTCTTGATATCTTGGAGAATATAAAAGATGAATTTTTAGGATGTGTTCTCTGAGCTCAAGTAGTTTATAATTTAGAGACAGAAACAGGGTGCCTAGTAAGAACTGAATTGTTTCCAAAAGTCAAGATTTGTCAATTTTGAGGGTATTCCAAAGTATGAATTTGACTGTTTAAAATTCCATGACAATAGTTAATGTATAATATATAGTATTTCAGAATTATTAAAAGAGTATATTTTAAACATTCTCACCACAAAAACATAAGTAAGGGAGGTGATGATATGCTAAAGAACTCGATGTAATCATTCTGTGACACGGACATATGTCAAAGCTAAACAATACACATCATAAATATGTAAAATCATTATCTGCCAATTTCAAAAAGGACAAAATGTGGGCTGTAGGTGAGCATGTCAATTGGAGAGATATTTTGTTAGTTAAGTATCAAGAGTTTAAAAAATACAGTCTCTTTTTTCTAGAAATTGTATATCTAGGAATTATTTCCATCAAAGTGATTGTATGTATGTGAAAATTTGTGCAGAAGATTATTATCACAGTATTATTTATAAAGGGAAACCATGGAGAATATTAGATATATCCAGTAAATGATTATTAAATATCTGTTGATCACTGTGAAACCATTAAAATGATAGTGAGAACAATAATGAGTCATTGAAAATATTCATAACATTAATTGAAAAAGTAAGGTTATAAAATATTCATAGTTTAGCCAGGCGTGGTGGCTCACACCTATAATCCCAGCACTGTGGGAGGCTGAGGAGGGAGACTCACCTGAGCAAGAGTGAGACCCCAACTCATGAAAAAAATGGAGAAAAACCCAGCTGGGCGCTGCAGCAAGGGCCTGTAATCCCAGCAGCTTCCAGAGGCTGAGGCAGCAGGATGCCCATATGCTGGAGTCTAAGGTTGCAGTGAGCTACCAAGTCACTGCACTCTGCTCAGGGGCATAGGGTGGGACTCTGTCTCAACAACAACAACAAAAATACACAGTTTATTTCCAAATTTATAAAAAGTATAAGTGCACATGTAATTTTTAAATAAAAGAATAGCTCAACTCAAGTTCGTTTATGATTATTTCTGCTTGGTGGGATCAACATTAATTCTGTATTTTCCAAAGTTTTTAGCAATAAATGTGCATATTTTTAAATTCCAAAAATAGTCATACTTTTTAAAAGTGATTTTGCTTTTCAAGGTGATTGCAACACTGTAATTTGCTCTGGCCATGTTTATATTATGTAAAAAACTTCATACAATGATTTCTTGAGACTATGTGTCTTGTCAGTCTCCAAACAGATTATTCTACACAAATGTGTGGTAGACATTTGTTTAAATTGAGAAGCTACCTCCCCAAAGAAAGTAGCAAGGCAAATAATCTATAAAGAAGCTTCTGGGTGCCTATTGTCTGCAAAAGTCTTTGTCACTGCTTTGAAGAATCCAAGAAGAATGAAAAACAGCTATGCTCCCAGGGGGTACAGAGGTTAGGTGACTTGTCTAAGGTCACCATCTATTCAGAGGCAGAGCCAGGAATTAACAAATGCAACACCTCAGGAAGCCAAAGTCCCTTAACCCCCACTGCTGACTTGTCTCCCTCAGGGACCGCTGCTCACTGTGTGGGCATTGACCTCCTCTCTTCCCCTGCACCTCACTGGTCCTGGACACACGGAGCTGCCCAACCTCACCGGCCGCCAGGCTGCTTCTTCCTTGTGCATGCTGTTCACTGAGACCCCACGCTGCCTCTGTTCTTGTCCCATTCTTTCTTTTCTTTTAATTTTTATTTTTATTAAGCTTAATCATGTATAACATCTAAAAACTCCAGTTGTTCAGAGGGTTTGATGTGAAACAGCGTTAACCTCACCCTTCCTCCACATTTTGTCCCTCCCAGAAGCAATCATCTGGGTCACTGCTTATGTTGTCCTGTGCTCCACAACTCCAGCCAGCATTCTTCATTGCTGCTGGTTAATTTTTAATCCTGGCCCTGGTAACTGTCTTCTGACCGTGGAAGGTGAGAGTCCATGTGGCTCCCTCTGCACATAGGCTTCGTCTCCTCGTTCCCTTTCCTTCTAGTAGAGCTATTGTCGTACTTTTGGTCAAATTAATGCTGCAGAGCAGTTCACTACCATGAGCACGTCCATTCTATGCATGGTGGGAACTATCCCTTTCCTGAACAACATTTTGTTTTCTCTGCAGTTAAAATTGCTTTCATTTGCTTCATTTTTTCCATGTGTTTTCACCACTATTCCTCCTCCCTTCAACAATTTTCTAAATCTTCTCTCAAGAGTCTTCCTGAAGACCCTTCTCCTAAGTTGTCCTGTTTAACTATAATAGTTTTAATTTGTAAACACTCTTTGTTATCTGAACGCTTCTGTGTTATTCCATCCTGTTCTTCTGTGCTGGGTGATCTCCTCTTATCTCTTTGTAGACATTGACATTGTTCTCCTTCTTGTTTTTAGGCTTCTTTTCCCTGCATTGTCTCTGTTTCCTGGGTTGCTTTAAATCCCGTTTGTTTTGATCTCTTATCTTTCAAATTGTAGCTAGCTTCCCATATCTGAAAATGCCCAGATCGTCTTATATTTTATACTATTGTTCTCTTTTCACATTTTATTGTATTTTATATATGATTAGACATGCATATCTATTATTGTCTTATATTTGCCATATACTGTCTGTTCTTTCATATTTTTTAATATTTAATAGCTCACTGATCATTTTTATTTTTCTAAGAATTTTTGTTTTCAGTTATGGATGCATAACAGTTTCACATACTAATAGGATACATGTCGTGTTTTTATACAAGCATATAATGGTTTATGATCAAACCAGAGTAATTGGGCTATTTATTGCCTCAAACATTTGCCATTTCTTTGTGTTAGGTACATTTAAATTCCTTTAGTTATTTTGAGTGAATGGACCTTATAGACTGTGATTTTGATGTGGGGTTATCAGGATGGGCTATTTACATGAGAAACTTCTGATGTTATCATCCTTAGAACTTTCCTCTTGGGTTAGTATCATTTTCCAGAAACTTTCCATCTCTTCCCTGGATGGTGAAAGGCTGGCTACCACTGTACGGGAAACTAGGGTGGGGATAAGTAAATTCACTTAGGCTTCTAGTTTTTAATATGGTACCCAGGCCTTCAATTTTTTCTTTTTGCTTCCCGACCAGAAACCCTCTGCTTTTTAGAAGAGAAACTTCTAATCTTTAGTAAATATAACTAAAATTCTATTTAGAAATTTTATAAAAGATAAGAATTCGTGCAAGCTTATCTATCTATAGTGCTGTCACATTTTGGGGGGAAGTATTCTTCAGAATTCCTAGGAGTAATCATAGTTTAATAAAAATAGTAGTCACTAAAAAATATGCAGCATCAAACTTGCACATCAATTGTAAAAGCTTACACAAGCACAGGACGTGTAAGCGGCTGATTCACATCAGATGGAAACTATGATGGGTACCGAAGCCCTTGATTTCTCACTGCTCAGTTCCAAGCCCTTTCTGAGAAAGTGACCCAGTGTGATTTGTGTCTGAGAGCAGAGTGGCTGCATGAAACCATACTCATGGGGCAGTGCTCCTACCATTTGGGCATCTGAGATGTGCTTTTCCAAACTACCCTTTCTGAGATGAGGTGAACTTTAAGTGTAAAAATAAATATTTGCTTTTGATACTAAAAATAAAATTCAATCCCTGGCATTTTTCAATAGTGGCAAAGTCCCTAACGGATTCTGTTCAACAGAACATAACCTTTCCTAGGGTCCTATTTGAAAAGTAAAGACATCAAAGAGTTGAAGTGAAAACATTTCTTTTCAACCATAGTAATGGGACTTCTTTCATGTTTGAAAGATTTTAACCTTTATTTGGGTTTGGGTATTATTTTCTTTCTGGTGACATGTGACATTTAAACAGGTCTTGTTAATCAAATTTAGGCCACCTTCCTTGTGATTAACTGGGCGTGATTAACTTCAACACTCAGGATTTCTAATATTTTTCTCTGCAAATTAAGTTTTGGAGCTTTGAAAAATATGAAATAATCAAAATTGCTGTTATTTGAAATAGATACAGTATGTCAAGCTGCAGTTTGGTTTATAATGGGATCTCATTACCATACTCATTACTGTGAATTATAGGAGTTTCCTGGCTGGCCTTCATTAACCATCTGGCTTTAAACATTGATTTGTGGTTACGTATGTTATTTTTAGAAAAGAGCACCTGAACATCTACTGAAAACATTTGTTTCATCTTGCTCTACATATTTTTAAAGGCCATCAATCTCTCTATTATAAAATCTTGTAGATTTTTTGACCTCGGTAATTCATGCATCATTTATCCAAAGGAAATATCAGCCATGTCATCAAGTCTTGATTCTCTAAGCTCCTTTTCCTTGAGAAATTTCCTAGGCAGTGTGAAAGGAAAGGAGAGCAGACAGGAGACAAATATCATTCTGTAATTTCCATTCCAAAGTGGTAAAAAATGTGTATACTATTAGGACTTGGATGCTGGGGTACCTTAAATCTAATAAAGAGGGCATTATAACAATTCATTCACTAATTTGATCAACCAATATCTACTGAGTGCCTTTTAGGGAATTGAGACTATTTGAGGTGCTGGAAATGCTGGGCAAACAGTAGTAAATAGGAAGGTCCCTACTCTGTATATTTGGACAACAAACAAAAAGACAAATAATCAAGATCATAGGCCCATAAGTCTGAGTGCAGTCAGTGGGAGAAGATGGTAGGAGGGGATGAAGTTGGAGGTACTGACACAGATCAAGTCCTGTAGAGCCATTGTAAGAATTTTAGCTCTAATTTTCATTGTGATTTACATTTTTAAGATATTATTATGGCTATGATGCAGGATAAAACTCTAGGAAAGCAAGAATGAAAGTTGGAGACTACTCAGAAGACAATCATAGCAGGTGATGTGATAGAGAAGGATATCTGGCCCAGGACAACCACAGAAGAGATAGGGAGGGGCAGATAGGGGTGCAGTTTCAGATAAGTAACCCACATGCCACACGGACATGCTGGTTGTGAATGGTTAGGGAAGGAGAGAAAGCCAGGATGACTGCTAGGACTCTGGACTGAAGAAATGAATGAATAGTGGTGCTGTTTACCAAGGTGGGGAATTCAGGGGGAGGAATAGACGGGTGCATTGGGTGTTCATTTATTGACAAGATGAATTTGAGATATCTGTTAGCCTTTAGGATATAAATCACAAATAAAACATTGTATATGCATCTTGAGCGTAAAAATGGGACTAGGTAAAGACTGCCTAAGGAAAGAATGTAGACCAGGAGAAGGCCCAAAGCAAGATTATACCAGTTATGTTCCAGGAAGAAAAACAGAAACCATATTATATGGTTATATAATTCTTTATATTCCTTATAATTATAAGGAATCAGTTATATGGGTATAGATGCTGAAAGGCTAAAGGAGCAAAAGGGGGAAGCCGAGGGAGACTGATGACAGCAGGAAGCAACTGCTACCTTTAAGCCTAGAGTATTTAGAGCTCATGACCTTAATCTACGGGCTGTGAGGAGATGGTCCCCACAGAAACAGTGCTCAGGCTTCTGGGAGTAAACCCATGAACATCTGAGCAGGGACTTGGGCTGGAGGTCCCCCCCCAGGCTAAGGAGGAATAACTCAGTTGGTGAGGGAGTGCAGTGTGGCTCTTACTCAGCTGCCTGGGGTCTCAAGTTGGCCTCTCCTAGGTGTCATGGTGAGAATGGGCTGGGAGTGCTAGAAAAGGTGGAGGCTGCAACCAAACTGGGGCTGCTACTCGAGATCCCCAACAGGAAACAGTAATAGGAAGTAAGCCCCCCCTTCCCCCAGATTCCAGTATTCCTCTGGTGATCCCCACTGTAGAACTTATTAGGAACATATTCCTTCCCTCCATGGGACCCTGAGAGATGTCATTTGCATAACTGAAATTCTGCATAATGGAGCAGGGTATGGTGGTGGGCTTGGAGCCAAGGAACAATTTCCATATTCCTAATTTTCAATGTAAGGGAGCAATTCTCCTTTTCATGGTAGGTCTGTGATCCCTGTATAAATGTAAAATGAGGGCTACTGAGGAAGCTTTATGCTGTGGCCCTTTAAGGGTAAAGTCCTCACCTGTGAGGCCTAGATTAGGCATTGTGCCTGAAGTACTTTCTCTCTCATGCTGGAACTGGAACATGAGTTTCCTTCCTGTTCCTTCCCTGAAAATACCAATCTAATGTTTTCTTGGTAACTGTCTGGAAGTGTTTTCAAATATATACATGTGTGTGTGTAGATACACACACATGTACGTTTATGTACACACACACATATATATATGATATATGGGAGGCCATAATTAAATTGCACACAAACTTTATGACCACCCTGTATATGTATGATATGTATATATATATATGTAAGTATATATCTCTTTATTCACAGATTAATTTATTTATTCAACATTAACTGAGACCCTACTCTGTATTTGGCATAGATCTTAATGCTAAGGCATAGGGATGAATACAACAAAATTTCTGTTCTAATGGATCTTAAATCCTAGGAAGTTGGAATGTGTGCTGGAGGGAAGCGTTAGTAACAAATATAAAACAATTTTCAGAATGAGATATTTTCAAGTAGTGCTAAGTCTTATGAGGAAAATCAAACAGGGTGACTCTGTAGCAGTGATAGGAGAGGACAATGGCTGTCATGGACTCTGCTTCACAAGCTCGCTAGGGACAGCTCGCAATTTCAGCAACACAGGCTGATTCTTTCAGTGAGATAAAGCTGCTAGAGGCTAGAAGGCCTCTCTAAAGACATGGAATTTGCATGGAGACCTGAAATATGAGCAGGAGCCAGGTATGTGAAA
This sequence comes from Galagoides demidoff, assembly GCA_963574575.1. NCBI lineage: Eukaryota > Metazoa > Chordata > Mammalia > Primates > Galagidae > Galagoides > Galagoides demidoff. The sequence goes on along the minus strand of CAUYQV010194230.1, from coordinate 34,392 downwards.
ATCAGGGAGACATTCCGACCAAAGAGACAGAAAGCTCAAGGCTCCTGAGGCTGCAGTGAGCTTGGCTTATCTGAGACAGAGAAAGGCCAGTTTGTTGGAGAACAGTGAATGAGGGGAGGGTGGCAGAGCACCTGCACACCATCCTACGTGCAATTTGTTCCATTTAACAGAAGATCTTGGAAATCAGTCCATATTAGAGCATCCCTAGAATGGACTGATGATTTGTGCCACCCACCTTCACAATTCATATGTTGAAACCCTAATCCCCAACACGGGGGTATTAGGAGGTGGGGACTTTGGAGGTAATTAGATTTAGAAGAGGTCACGAGACCCTAATGAGATTACTGCCCTTACAAAAAGAAGAGACACCAGAGGTTCCTCTCTCCATCATGCAAAGACACAGTAAGAAGCCAGCCATCTGTAAGCCAGAAAGAAAGCCCTCAACAGAGCTAACCCACTGGTATCCTGACATTGGACATCCCAGACTCCAGGACCATGAGAAATAAATGTCTGCTATTTAAGCTATGCAGGTGCTTTGTTATAGCAACTCAAGCTGACTAGTACACTCCTATTTCTATTGTATGAATTTGAATTCTATTGAATTTCTATTGTACAAGCTTTCAGTTTATTTAAGCATTTTACCATTGTCCAATGTTTAGATTGTCTATGGCCTTTTATTCCTACAAGCAGTATTCAATGTTGTAATAATATCATTAGTCTTATGGCTTTGCGCATTAGGGTGATTCTATCTGTAAGAAAAGTCCTAGTGATATGTGCTTTAGATATTTTGGTATTTTTACTTCATATCTTGATAGATATTTCTGAATATACTTAGAAAGAAACTGTAAGTTTCCACCTCCACAAACAATAATGCTTACTTCTGTTCACCCTCCTCTATCTAAGGAGCCATAAATGTTGGTGTCTCAGTCTCCTTGCTACATGAAAATGATATCTCACTATGGTTTTATTTCATCTTTATTAGAGAGATCTAGTTTATTTTCATGTGTGAAAAATCCATTTGCTTTGTGCATGTGAACTCTCAGTCCATATTCTTTATCCATTTTTCTTAGATTGCTAAGCTTATTTCTATAATGAATTCATTACTGGTTGACTCCCCCAGCAAACCCATAGGACCAGAAATTGTGCCCATGAATGGGAAGGTGAAGAGCTGCAGCTTCCCAGGCCCTGCAGGAGACATTGGCTTTGCTACCAGCCTAGAAATTATTAGGGTAAGTTTTGTTTCTTCCCTATACTCTTCAATGAGAAGGTGAGACAGAATATTTCCAGGAGGAGAGAAATCAAGATTCTCCCCTCAACTTCTAGATTCTAAATCATTGGTGCAGAACTGAGAAACATCCCCTTTTTAAAGGGTATTCTGAGAAAATCCAAATGTGATCATGGTTAGAGATTTCTTCCTAGCTCCACTGTTCCTCTTTCCTAACACAAATTGCAGAGATTCTTTCTGGAAATTTGTTTCACTCTGTGCCTGTAACTGAACAAACATGTGAGAATGTTTCCATTATGCATTCTATATAGTTATAGCCATGAATAATAGCATACAATATGTTTCATCAGATGGACCAAGAATAAGATGTTTGACAATTAAGTTTGTGAACTTGCCACCATGTTCCTACTTTGGCAGCACTGTACAAACAACTTGGTAAGGTTTCATAGCATATCAATGTCTCACAGTTGTGTTCATGTCGATATGTGGCAGTGCTTCACTGAGGAGTGTTCATTATTGTTATTGCATGTTTTTGTGTACCATCATGAGAATATCAGAGCTTAAATTAGAGTAATAAACAAATATTCATGAATTTTTTGTTAAACTTGGCCACAGGGGAAGTGAAATCAGGGACTTATTAGTCCAAGTTTATGGGGATAATTCCATGAAGAAATCAGCAGTGTACAAATGGATTAAAAGTTTTTCTGAGAGTAAATATCACTGATGAACAGAGCTCAGGGTGGCCAATACCAAGCAGAAATGATGAAAACATTGCAGAAATTCATTGAATTGTGCATCAAAATCATTAGCTATGAGAAGCACAGCAGACCAAGCAAACACCTATAGAGAAACAGGAAAATCTTAACAGAAAATTTTGGCCAACAACACATGGCTCTTGCATCACAACAGTGCACCAGCTCACACAGCACTGTCTATGAGGGAGCTTTTGGCCAGTAAACAAATGATTGTATTGGAACACCCCTCCTACTCACCTGATCTGGCCCTCCCTGAGTTTTTTCTTTAACTGAAGATAAATGAAATATTGAAAGGAGAACATTTTGATGACATTCAGGATATCAAAGGTAATATGATAACAGCTCTGATGGCCATTTAAGAAAAAGAGTTCCAAAATTGCTTTGAAGGATGGACTAGGCAGAGTACTTCAAAGGCAACAATAGTGACAATCAGCAATGAGGTGTGTAGCACTTTCTCTGGGACGAGTTCACAAACTTAATTGTCAGACTCATGTAGTACCTGTGTTCAAATCCTTCTGCCTCAGTCCTCTTCCTATAGCGCTTACTCCGTCTTTCAAATTCACATACACAATTTTGCATAGATAGGAATCTACGTTTATCATGATTAAAAATAGTAATCAGAGTGCTGTTTCTTTCTCCAGGAGAGATGAAACAACAGTGATGAGTTAACAGTTTAGGGTACACAATTCTAAAAATCACAATTACACGAATAAAATATTTTTCCATGGTGGAAACTGCCCTATTGATGTGAATGTCAATAAGCAAGGTAGGCTCTGGTTTACCTAAATCCGTTCCCATTTTCTGAGACTACAGATCATGCATATTTACATATATATTCTACTCATGCTGAGAATCTAGATGGGAGTTGAAAGAACCTTTATGAAAAGATAAAAAGTCATGTCCAGGGATTTCAAAGGATTCCTTCAGAAATACTTTAAATAATTCAAAAACCTCTGCAACAAGACAGTCATGCTCTAAAATTTAGAGGAATTACAAGTGTTAATTATAATACAATCTACTCTTATAAGTTTTCCATTTCACTTTTTGCCCATGCCTTTCCTAATGAGTGTTGCTTTTTGAGTTTGGAAAGCAGTAATTTTCTTAGCTGTTTCTTTGCTGAAGGAGTCTTTTGTAATCTTTAACTTCAGTTTCCTTTCTATAAGGGAAGCCCAGGAAAAAATATGCACTGAAATACAAGGATCTGAAATATTGTTAAAATATTGTTCAGAACTTCCCTGACCCAGTGTGAAACAATATTTGTTATTTCTCTCTATGCCATGGCTACTGGTCATTCATTCATCTGTTTGTTCATTTATTCTTTTATTTATATGTTTACCCAAAAAATATTTTTTGAGCATACTTTTTCAGGTATAGAGTTAGACACTGAAACTCAGAAAGATGAATTAAGACAACCTATGAGGCGTTTCATTTACAGGAGAGACATAGGGGTGAATAAGCTTCATTTCATTTGAACGTCCTACTGACCCTGTAAGTTGGGTAGGACAGATGTTATTCTTACTTTATAGGTGAAGAAATGGAGGCTCTCACTGTGAGTAAGTACATTATCTCGAGCCTTGCAAATAGTGAGCTAGGACCAAGACAGAAATCCAGTCTTAGAGTTCCAAATCCACATCCTTCTCACTGCTATGCCACATGGGCTAATGGCTCTCCTTGAGAAGCCCCTGGAGGCAACATTGCTGATGTAACCACCTTACTGCCCTTTGACATCTGTGTTATGAGCCATGAAGTATGTTCATAATAGGCAAACTCACTAAATATTCTAATAAAACTTTACTCCTCTTAGCCATGAACAACAGAAAGACAAGCATATACCATGTCCTGAGTTTTCTATAGCTGTGCTTTTTAGCAAGAGCAAACTCTAAAATCCAATTAAGAATAAGACTCATCCCTCAAAGCAAACTCACATACATCTTCCCAATGATGCTATCTCCACCATGTATTTTCCCTTCCTGCAACAACCCAAATTATCAGGGCATTCCTTGCAGAGCTAAATTTTAAGACACAGCAAACCAACTTGTGATAAGAGATAGCACTGGGCATATATCATTGGCATAACAACACAAGCTGACTGACTGCTTGGGATTGATTTACCCAAAGCAGAATGTAAACAAGAATGGTGGAGGACTAGAAGAAGCACACACATGGTTAATTGTAACTGTAAACAAATACACTGGGTTTGGGTGGGGCTTTACCCCCTTGGGTGGGGCTTTACCCCCTCTCCTGTACATTCTGAACTCTAGGGGATCTAAACCATGACCTAAAACTGGCCAAAAAAAGGCTTCCATATACTTGATGTTATTGGGCACATTAGCCTAGTTAGAACAATGAGACTCAATTTTGGGATTTTTTTGTTGGGATCACAGGGGATTTTTGTTTCTTTCCTTCCTTCCTTCCTTCCTTCCCTCCTTCCTTCCCTCCTTCCCTCCTTCCTTCCCTCCTTCCCTCCTTCCCTCCCTCTCTCTATTCCTTCCTTCCTTCCTTTCCTTCTTGCCTTCCTTTTGTTTGGCTTGATTTGAAGCTGGGAGAATGTAAGTCTAGAGGTTATAAGGACCACAGCATAGAAAAAGAACCTGTCTGAGAGTTAATCAGTATACACAAAAACCAAGTTAAGAAATGGAAGAAAACTGAGCTCTAATTCCTAGTAGTGTAGTTTGAAAACCTGGACCTGAACATGCCTAAAGTGAGAGCTGCTTCTGTGTTATTCGGATACTTAATAAACCTCTTTTCTTGTCCCCTTTCTCTGTCTGTCTGTATCTCTTCCCCTTTTCCCCCTCTTTAAACCAGTTCAACGTGTTTCTGTAAATTGTCACTGAGGAATCTCTTAATAATTCAGGAAACAGCAATCAACCTTTCTTCCCAGTTATTTTGTATCTTTCTTTGAAATATCATAGACAATTTGGAACAGTGACCATTTACCTCCATAAATCCCTAGCTATGCAATCCACAAGATTCAGCCTTGCCTTTTTTCTTGATATTCAGAGAGCAACTGAAATATTTTCTTTTGGAAAACATAGCCTGGAATGATTTAAAATTTTATTTGTTAATAAAAAGTAAAATCTATTATGAAATCCTGAGACCAGAAACAGTTAAATGCTTGCAAAGTTAATGACATTTTCAGTTGCTATAATAAAATGCAATCTTTTATTTTAAAGATCACAGGCATTTAAAATTATCCAATAAATATGGTACAATGATTTCATCATAATACCCTCGTCCTCATAATCTCTTTAATCCTGCTAGTTTCTTTTGAAAAAACACTTTAGTTTTCAGTCAAATTCCATGAGTACTTAGTTTTATGTGGTTTGTTTAATATTTAGAACTGAAAAAGGAGAACTGTTTTCTAAAAGTAAAGTTTCCAGAAGCCTACATCTGAAATCCCCAGGGTAGAAATAGTTTCTTAGTTGGCTTGACTGCTCTTCATTCATTAATTTTTTCCTTCATTCAACAATGACAGCAGAATTTCTGGGTCCCTACAGACTTGGTACACATAGCTTAGCAAGACATAATCTCACTATTAGCTTCTAGTGGCAGAGAATGGTAACAGTATCAATTATTAGACTCATATTTTCTACTCTAAAAATCCCAGTGATATTTTTAATGCTTTCGTTTGGAAATGCAAGACACCCCCCCCATCCAAAATAATAGGTTGAATTTGGGGTAAGCAAAATTCAGTTTAAACTTGAAACTAAAGGTTTGCCTGGCCTTTATAAGCATGTCTATGGAATGTGGCCTTGATGGGTAGGCCAAGATTTAAAATAAAACATGGACGTACCATTTATACTTTAAGGGGGTATAAATGTATATACATGGTAAATGCTGAAAGAGAAGAGGCAAGGAAGGTCACTCACCACATGCTAGTGTGCCAGGGGCTTTTATAATAAATCGTCTCAATCAGCTCTCAAAACATCCTGTGAAGTTGGCACTATAGCCCCTGGGGACCTGTTCGACTCCCCACCGACCCACAGGGCCTGTCCTCCAAGGCAGGTGTTAGGGCCAGGGAGCCCTGTGCACAGGCCTGGTCAAGAGGGCAAGCACTTGCCAATTCCAAGCCAAAGGGTCCGGAGTTCAGGGGAGTTTCCCTCTAGCAGAAGTCTAAACAGACTGAGGGACAAAACGCAAATGTGCAGTCACCTGATTTGTGACTTTCCTCTGACCCCTCGGAGTCAGCCCTGGTAGCAACAGGTATTGAGGGCCAAGTGCTCTCCTGGCCCTCAGGCACCAGGCACCCTTTCCTGCGGAAATTAGATTCTCCCTTTGACACAGGTTTTTTGCTGTGAACCAGTCCCCTTTTAAACTTCCTCCCAGATAATTCTTAAGGCAAAGCTAATTTGTTTGTAAGGGATTGTTCTGTTTTCTATCACTATGTTAAAGGAAGGGTCCTAATGTCAGGGCAACCTAGTGTATGGCCTTCTGACCACAATCTTTATTTCTACCCAGCCAGAGTCTCACTCTGCCCTTGAGATTTCTCTTATGGTAAAAAAAGAGAAAAGAAATGAGCAAATGACCCCGTCATTCTGTCTCCATTTTATCCTTGTTTTGTCTTTGTCTCTCTCTGTGCTCTGGCTGCTCTACACACTTCCTCTCTATTATTAGATCAAATTTCTGCAATTTCTACTGTTATTGCTAATGATTATCCCAGACTACAGGAGAAGGACACTAGAAAGGGGCTTCAAGGCAGGGTGGGAGGAAGACCTGGTCTGCTGAACCAGAGAGTCTGGAGGGACCTTAAGAATACGATATGAGGTAACCTAGGCAATAAATGACCAATAGAAGGAGACAATAATCAATGATCAATAGAAAAGGGCAGTACTACCTGGGGGTGCAGAGAGGCCCATGAAAGATTTACACCCACTTTCCAACAGAGAGAAAGAAGGTATTGATCCTCTGCATGGCCTTTGCCTCTCAGTCTCTCTGACTACTGCTCCTTGAGAGGAGAGGAGAGGAGACGAGCCCATTTCCAACACTCTTTGGAAATGCTCTAAAGTTTCTCTTTGTTCTTCCTAAATAAAATCTCTCTTTGTTACATCAAAACTTTTGGTGCACCAAAAAGTGCAGGTCACTTTTGCTCTCTGTTCATGCTGCCCCCATTTCTGTTTCCATTCATTTTTGCTTTCAATTACAAGCTTTCTAGCTCCGCCTAGTAATTGAACCCAGGGATTCAGGGAAGTAGGGCCTCAACCCCCAACACTACAGGTGACTCTTTCAGGTTCCCTCAATAATTTCCATATTATGAATGAAAACAGAGTTAGTTACATTACTAAAAATAGCGGGGCAAAGATCTGAATTCAGAACTGTTTAATTCCAAAGCTCGTACGTATGCTTTACCCCAACTTTGTAGTCCTCTCATGATTGCTTCATTGATGGTTGACTTGGAAAATTCAATTGCAAGGGAATAGACTTTTTTGATTATTTAACATTAATCATCCCCTATGGCCAATTATCCTGCTATTGAACAGTTTTAACAACATATAAATAAAATGTATATGCTCACACATTATTATATTTCTCATTATTATTATTTCACCTAAAATTGATTTGTTTTCTCTCCAGATTTTCAATAAGAATCAATCATTTCACATAGCCTTGCAATTTTATAGAAAATCGTGCTGCTTTTACATAAATATCTTGTCAAAGAATATTCTCCAGGGGAGAAAAATCAAGTAATAAATAACACACAAAGTTAACTTTAGTTTCTTCAAAATAACCTCTGCCCTTAATTTAAGTTGTATGATTTTTTTTTTGTCATTGATATATAGAAATAAGCTATTGATAAAGTTCCTCTTTCAGGTTCCAAGTGGCCAATAATTACAGTTAATATTGGAAGTTGAAAATATTTCTAAGCTTATCTAATTTTGAAGTTTTGTTTGCACTTTATTATCGGTGAAGTTCTTCTTACTTTGATGGACAGGATTTTATTTTACTTAAAGGATTTTTAGGACAATCGAATCTTGTAAATGATAATCATTTTATTCTAGAATAGAATATATCTCTGAAATTCTGCTTCTCTTTGATCAAAGTTATTGCTAAAGTGATCCTTCTCAAGTTTCTAAAAGTCAGTTATCAGTTATTGTTAATATCAGGATTATTGTCAACAAGTTTTTTTTATTAAATCATATACACATAGATCATGAATACATTTATGCATATGTGGGGTACAATGTGTTGATTTTTTTGTACAATCTGATGTGCCTACATCTTTATTAAACTCTTGTTTTACTTATATTTTAATGCATTTAATCATGCTAAACTGTTAACAAGCCAGGCTGTGGAAGGATTTAGTGATATTCATTCATTCATTCATTCAAATGATTTGGGCCCCTATTATGGGTGAGGCCCTGCACTAGACACTGGGGATGAAATAGTTTGCAAGACAAAGCCCCTGCCCAATGGAGTCTGGCTGGGAAGAGAAATGGTGAGGTGATAAACAAATATGTCACCTACTATTTCCCTTCTTGGGATGGTAGAGGAGAATTTGAAAAGAAAAACCTGATGAAAATAAAGATAAAGAGTGGACTTTAGAGTGTCTGAGTCTGATGGTTTCATACTTCAAAAATTGCCCTTTGCCACAAATTCCTAAATTTTGTGACCATAGCACGTTTGCTTGGCCCAGTTAAGATTGCAAAGCAGGCAAAATTGGAATTAATCATTTACATTTATTCATTTATTTCCATAAACATGTATTTGTTCTGCTAGGTACTTTTGGAAGGCCAGAGTCGAGAAGATTAAAAATTATACAGAGAAAGACTTCTGCTTCTGAACAGGATGTGATAGGCCACTCTTACTTGAACAAATGGAAAAGGTCACAAAAGTCATTTTCAGAAACATCTGAGAGCTGGGAAAGCAATGAAGAATAAATGAACTAAAATTCCAGGTGATCCGATGATGACGGCTGTTTTTCTCTCAGCACTTTTGTCAGTTCTTGGAGTGCACTGATGGCTTGGGCCTGACCCAGGTAGAGAAACTCTTCTGGAAGGAGTGAGGGGTTCAGTAATCCTGGGGGGCTCTGGAAACTTGGGGAGCCTCAAAAACATGCCTGCTTGTCCCCATGGTACTGAAATCTCCCACAGTCTCACAAAGCTTAGAAAGCAAAGACATATTAGGGGAGAGGCCTGCCTCAAACATACGACCAATGTCCCTCCGAAGATGGTTGACTTTTATCGAGTCTCAGAGTTGCATAGGTATGAGGCCAAAAAGTAAGGCGAAGACTTCTGAAGGGCAGAAATGTATCTCCTACATCCTTTCAGTACTGAAGAGGCAAAGAACCACTGGAAGAAAGAGAGAGAGAAAGCTTTTTCTCTCTGCTTATTCTTATTAGGCTATTAATCTATGTGATTAAAGTCCTATGCTATGACCACATTTAACCTTGATTATTTTTTAAGAAAACTCATCTCCAAATACAGTCACATTGGGGGTTAGGGCTTCATGATCTGAATTTATTAAGATATGATTCAGTGTACATCAAGAGGAGAAATCTTTTCTTATGCAATGTCATAAAATCCAAAACATCTCTGGGTCTGTAATATATATGTACAATATCCTATCTGCAGATAAGGGTTACTAGACATGGGAAGAGGCACAGTCTTATGATCAATAATCAAAAGAAAAAACCCCACAAATGTAAACAGACAGATTATCCACATAATTGAGGTTCACAGACAAGAACTTTAAAATAAATGTAACTGGGAACTTGTGGCTAGCTGAGAACAGTAATAGCTATGCTCTCTAGCTAAATGCCTCCCTCTATTTCCTATTTGAATGATTAAAACCAACGGGACATGATATGCAAATCTACATAGAACCACACCTGTGGTGTAACTTGAAGACCCAGAATGCCAAACATTAGAATGACTGGGACTAAACAGAGAAAATCACCACATTGCCATAGATGATCTCTCACCCTGTAGCTCGACCCCTATATTGTACAAGGCCTCTTAGTGAGTAAAACTGAGAAAAACTCCAGGAAAGTAAAAAAGGGGGTTTAGGTTGATTGAAAACTACCATGAAAAGACACTAAGTTCACCCTATGTATGAAAACAGAGTGACCACATCCTAGCAGAGCATGGCATGGACTGCTGGGGCAGGGCTTCAAAGCATGAATGATTAAAAGGGTCAGGAGTTATTTAAAGGACATTGTCAAACACATTGTTGAAGGAGAGGAAGAAAAGACAAAAAGGAAGGGGAATCTCTTTTACAATTGGATGGTGAAGAAAAATAAACAAAAGGTGTAAATTTTAGGGTCCTACAAGATTCAAGAGAAACACAATGGTGGAGGATTTACAATTCTTCCTTTTCACCACCATAACGAATGAACAGATGGCTCCTAAAGGATATGAACAGTGCTATATTGCTAAAAGATGAAGCCATTTTTTCCCCACACTTCTGAGCCAGAGTCTTGCCCTGTCACTCTGTCTAGCATACAGTGGTCTCATCATAGCTCACTGCAGCCTCCAGCTCCTGGGCTCAAGAGATCTTCCTGCCTCAACTTCCTGACTACAGACAGTCCAAACATCCAGCCATTACAGGAAATAAGTAAAAGTATCTATTCTGATTTACATAGATGTTTGTTACCCAGAGACTGCCTGCAGCTGGGAGTACAGGTGGGCACCACCACACATGGCTAATTTTCCTATTTCTTTTTTTTTATGAGATGGAATCTCACTTTTGCTCAGACTGGTCTTGAACTCCTGGACTAAGTAATCCTCCTGCGTCTGCCTCCCAAACTGCTGGGATTATAGGCATGAGTCTATGAAGTCATTAAATGAGACATCTTTAAGTCACCATAATACCATAAAAATGAAGAAATATCAACAAATTCATAAGAGCCATTGCCAAAAATCAGCAAAGAAAATTTTATGTATATTAACAAACAATTTGACACTCCATAAGTAAAACCGGGAGGCAGAATCTGTAAGTCTATAAACATAATCATATACACTCATTTAAGCATTTGAAAATATGACAAAATCCTTGAATTAGAAATTCAAAAACTAATAAAAAATAGATAAAACACTTTATGAAGTCTTCATGAAGGAAGAAATAAAAACAGTTGGTTGGCTCTGAACTTAGAAAAGAAGAAGAAAAACACAAAAGTATCAGAGAAGAATAAATTATAAAGTACCCAAAGGATAGTAGATACATATAAAAATTTAACAGGCATAAATATTAGCAAGCAGAATCCCACACCAAATTAAGAAATACTCCATGACCAAGCAGGATGTATCCTAGAAATGAAAGTATATTAAATAATAGGAAATCCACGGATACCATACCCTCTATCACCAGCTCTAAGGGAAAAAACCCACATGATTATCTCCATAAATGGTGAAAAGGCCTATGACAAAATGAAAAACCCATTCACATAAAAAATACTTAAAAAATAGGAAGTGAGGAATACTTTCTCAACACAATAAACTTTAAATGCATGTGTACACACACACACACCCCTTAGTGTTAAGTCTAGGCTATTGTTCAATGGGGAAACATTAGGGACAATTCCACTAACATCAGGAACAAAGAAAGAATGCTCACTATCTCCAGTCCTATTTAACACTGTAATAGAGTTATTAGCCAAAGCAATTATACCAGAGAAATCAAGCAGAGGCACAAAAATAGTTTTTAAAAACTACCCATATATGCAGATGATAAAAATAGTGTATCTGGAGAACCTTAGAACATTTCAGGGATCAAATTAACCTGAGAGACATAGCAGGTTATGAATTGACATACAAAAGTCAATAGCCTTTATAGGCACTCACATAACCAGGTGAAGGACACAACGGTGGAGGGAAACCATGTTCACAGTAATGGGAAAGAGGAATAAGGTCCTAGGAATACACAACAACAATGAAATGTGCAAGTCCTATGTGAGGAACCAATTTTAATGATTCTGAAATGCACAAAGGGGACTTGAACAAATAGGAAGTCATCTTTTGTTCTTGGATAGGATAACTCAATATTACAAAAATATCACTTCTCTCTGAGATTATTTATAAACTAAATATAATTCCAATAAAAACACAAACAAGCTTTTTAAATGGAGCTCCATAAGTTGGTACTTAAATTCACAGGAAGAAGCAAACTTGCAAGAATAGCCAGGGAAACAATAGAGAGAAAAAAAAAACCAAAACCATTATAAGGGGAAAATAGTCCTACCAAGCAGTAATTCATATTCTAGAGCTTCTGTAATTAAAATAGCATGCTACTGGGGTATGGATAGACAATTAAACTAGTGGAATAGAATAGAAAGCCAAGAAAAACATATGGAAATTTAATATATGATAGAGGTACCATCTCAAGTAACTGGGGCAAAGATGAATATTTTAATAAATGGTACTGGGACAACTGGTAGCTATTTGGAAGAAGATAAAATTAAATACATATCCATACCATACACAAGAGTAAGCTCTAAATGGATCAGGGCTTTAAGTCTAAATGTAAAATGTGAAACCAAAGAAGAACTAAAGAAAACATGGGTGACTTCTCCTCCAACTTTGATGTAGATAGAGAAAGGCTTTCCTATGACCCAGAATCCAGAGGTAATAAAAAAACATATTGATAAATATGTATGGTGGTGCCACCTGCAGTTCTAGCCACTCAGGAGGTAGAAGCAAAAGAATTACTTGAACCCGGGAGTGTGAGGCTATAGTATGCTATTATTGCACCTGTACTCCAGGTATAATAGCCTCTGTACGTCAGCCTGGGCAACATAGCAAGATCCCTTCTCCTAGCAAAAGGAAAGAAAGCATTTATAAATTCGGCCATTAAGTAAGGACACAGGTGCTACTTCCTAATATCATCACCTAAGGGGTTAGAGTCTCAACATATACATTTGGGGGGAATCACAAACATTCAGACCATAAAAAATTGCCTGGCAAAAACACTATAAGCAAATCTAAAGATAACAGACAAACTGAGAGAAAACGAGAAAACGTTTGTCACATAACACAGGCAAAAGGCTAAGATCCCTACCTAGAACAAACTTTAAAAAAGAGAGACAAAGGATTAACAACCCAATAAAAAAGTGGGGAAAGGACTGGAATAGAAAATTCACTCAAACATATGGAAAATTTTCCAACTTGCCTAAAATTAGAGAATTGCAAATTGAAACAAAAATGTGATATTATTTCTCGTCTATTAGATTGACAGAAAGAGAAAGTATGACACATCCCAGTGGAAAGAGTGGATCATTCTCATATGTTTGTGAACATGCACACTAGTGTATCCCTCTTGAAGGAGAATTTGGCAATAACCTAATGAACTACACATGTACTGCCTTTTAATCCAGTAGTCCCATTTCTAAGATTATACCCTCCCCTAATCCTTTCAGGTTGCAATAACAAAATATACTATAAACTTAGTAGCTCATAAACAGCAGAGATTTATTTCTTCCAGTTCTAAAAGCTGGAAAGTCCGGGATGAAGGTGTGGGCAGATTCAGTGTCTGTTGAGGCCCAAGTTCCTGCTTATGACGGCACATTCTCACTATGATCTCACATGGTGGAAGCTCCCTTGGGCCTATTTCACAAGGGCACTAACTTTATTCGTGAGGGCTCCACCCTTGTGGCACAGTTACTTCCCAAAAGGCTCTACCTCCTAACACCACCACCTTAGGGGTTATATTCTCAACATATAAATTTGGAGGTATCACAAAAATCACATCATACTGTACTGAACTCCTGGGCTCAAGTGATTCTTTAGCTTCCACCTCCTGTGTAGCCGGAACTGCAGGTGGCACCACCGTACACAACTTATCAATACATTCAGATCTTACTGTGAAGATATACTTCCAAAATTACATTTGTACATAAGTATTCATTACAGTGTTGTTTGTAACTTCAAAATATTTGAAATAGCCTAAATCCCTGTGCAAGGGAGTGGTTAAACAAACTTTAAATAAACTAAGTCCACATGTTGGAAAACTAAGCAGCCATGAAAACAAGTGAGATCTCTATGAACTAATAAGGAAAAATTCAGTGAAAAAGGAAAGTGCAAAAGTGGTGCGCTACCCCTCATGTAAGAACCAGCGGGATTTAGGAATGCCTCATTTTATTACACTTTTCTTCAGTTTTACAAATTCAAAGTTTGCAACCTTGTACAGAATAGGTCTGCTGGTGCCATTTTCTGAGAGCATGTGCTCACTTCCTGTTTCTCTGTCTCAGTCTGGTAATTCCCACAAGATTTCAAAATTTGCATTATTATTAGATCTGCTGTGGTGATCTATAATTGTGATTTTTGATGTTACTATTATTTTGGGGGCACCAAGAATCACGCACAGGTCAGATGATGAACTTAGTAAATGTGTGTGTTTGATTGTTCCACTGATCAGCCACATCCCCGTCCTCTCAGGCTCCCCAATTCCCTGAGACACAGCAATGTCGAAAGCAGGCCAGTACATAACCCGGCAACGAGCTCTTAAGTACACAAGAGAAAGGAAGAAGGGTATGTCTCTCACTTTAAATCAAAAGCTAGACATAATTGAGCTCAGTGAGAAAGACATATCAAAAGCTGGGATAGGTCAAAAGTTAAGCCTCTTAGGCCAAACAATTAGCCACAGTGTGAATGCAAAGGAAAAATTCTTGAGAAAATTAAAAATCTACTTCAGTGAACATACGAGTGATAAGAACCTGAAACCACTTTATTGCTGATATGGAGAAAGTTTTTCTACTCAGATGATTAAATGAGCCACATCAGACCTTATGCCAGAGCCTAACCCAGGCGAGGCCCTGACTCTTCAATTCTGTGAAGTCTGAGGCAGGTAAGGAAGGTGCAGAAGAAAAGTTTGAAGCCAGAGAACGTTGGCTGACGAGGTTTTATGGAAGAAGCTGTTTCCAGCAGAAAGTGCTGATGTAGAAGTGGGCACAAATTATTCAGAAAACCAGCTGAGATCACTGATGAAAGCGGCTACACTAGACATCAGATTTTCTGTGGTGATGAAACAGCCTGCTATTGGAAGACAACGCCATCAAGGACTTTCATAGCTAGAGAGAAGAAGTCAGTACCTGGCTTCAAAGCTTTGAAGCACAGTCGGACCCTTTTGGTAGGGGCTACTGCAGCTGGTGGCTCTAAATAGAAGCCAATGCACACTTTCCGTTCAGAAAATCCTAGGGCCCGGAAGGCATACTCTATAAATAAAACAACATAACCTGGATGACAGCACATTTGTTTACGGCATGGTTTACTAAATATTTTAAGCCCACTGTTGAGATCTGTTTCTCAGAAAAAAGATTCCTTTCAAAATGTTACTGCTCATTGACAACGCTAATAAAGTCACCAAAGAGCTGTGATGGGGATGAGCCAGGCCATGAACGATGTTTTCATACCTGCTAACCCCCCTTTCTCCAGCCCATGAATCAAGGACTAATTTCAAATCTTATTAATTAAGAAATAAATGTTATAGGGCCTTAGTGATTCTTCTTGTGGATTGGGAAAAGATTTTTCTTTCTAGAAGACATTGAGAATGTTTGTGCTTTCTGAAAGGAGGTCACAATATCAACATTTAAAGGCACTTGGGAGAAGTGGGCTTTAACCCTCATGAATAACTTAGGGGGTTCAGGACTTCAGTGGAAGAAGGAACTGCTGATGTGGGAGAAATAGCAAGACAAGTAGACTCGGAAGTGGAGCCTGAAGGTGGACAGAATTGCTGTGGTCTCATGACAGAACTTGAACAAACAAGGAGCTGCTTCTTAGGGATGAGCAGAGAAGGTGGTTTCTTGAGATGAATCCACTCCTGGGGAAGAACATTGTTTACACAACGAGAAAGGCTTCAGAATAGTTCGGCAGTTTAGTTGATAAAGCAGTAGCAGCATTTGGGAGGACTGCCACTCATTTTAAAAGAAGTTTTAGTGTGGGTTAAACGCTATCATACAGCGTCACACACCACAGTGAAATCTTTTGAGGAATGAAAAGGTTTTGGCAAATCTCACTGTTCTCTTATTCTAAGAAATTACCACGGTTCAAATGTAATGAAAATTTCACGCCTATTAATTATTAACATTGAATATTTTCTGTAAATAGGCAATTAAATATTAATTTTTATTTTCCAATTTTTCTAAAATATGGAGTCTATGTCTTATTTTTAGGACCTGTGACTCTCAGGGGCCCTACGCACTGTACCTCTGTGTCTAAGTGTTAAAGGCTCCATCATTGCAAGCGTGGAACTCAGAAGAAAGCTAACTATGATTATGGTAATATGGAGTTCAAACTTTGAAGATAATGGTTGGGACGCAATCTGAGTGGTGATCCAATCAGTAAGGTGCAAGAATGAAGAACAAGACTCGTATATTTTTAGGGGCCGTCTGCTTGGGAGACGGGAGACAGTGAAGTAGTCACGGTCCTGTTCCTTTCCTTTCCCCCTCTCTAGACTTTCTCGCTTAAAGCACCAGTTCCAAATAGGAGGTGTCTCTCCCAATAATAGTAGATTAAATAATTCCAAAGGTGAACTACACAAACGTAGAATTACCATATGGCCAGCAGTTCATTCCTAGGTATGCACCCAGGTGAAATGAAAACTTGGCCACACAAACACTGGTACACAAACAATCATAGCAGCACTATTCATAACAGCCCAAAGGTAGAGAGAACTCAAGTGTCTGCTGAGTGATAAATGGATAAATAAAATGCAGTATAATCATATAATGAATTATTAGTCAAAAGCATAAGCAAATGAAGTACAGATATACGGTATAATGTGGATGAACTGCAAGAACATTGTCCTAAATGAATGAAGTGGGTCATGAAGATCTCATGTTGTGTGAGTCCGTTTATACAGAATACCCAGAAAAAGGCAAATGTGGAGAGACAGAAAATAAATCAGCGCTCACTTGGGAAATTTGGGGGATGGGGGGGGCGAGTAAGTCCCTGCTAATGGATAAAAAGCTGTAAAACTGAGTGCTATGATAGTCGCACAACTCTGTGAATTACTAAAAACCACTGACCTGTCCAGTTCACATGGGTAAACTGACTGTGTGAGGTATATGCCAATGAAGCTGCTTTACATTTAAAAAAAGGAAATCACCATAGCCACCTCAATCACCTTCAGCAACCACCACCCCATCAGTAAGCCGCCACCAACAATGAGGCGAGACCTTTCACCAGCGAAATGATTACGACCCCTGGAGGACTCCTGAGTGTTAGCATTGTGTAGCAATAAACTATTTTTTAATTACGGCGTGTACGTAGTATGTGGTTGCACACTCGATACACTACAGTACAAAGTCAGGCGATTAAGTTCACTGGCTCATCCTAGAAAAGTGCTAGAGACCTCACCACTGAGCATCTCAAGGTCACCTGCGAGGCGCTCCCTTGGGAAGCTGGGCACCAACACCAGCGCCTAGTCCACCCGTCAAAGCAGTTTTGGAACTTTTTTCTGGAACGGCCATCGGAGCTCTCATCATATGAAGCCTGATGATTATGTTCACGAGCTCATCCTAGGAAAACTCATCCCAGAAAGGGTGGATGAGGCGCTAGCATCAGTGTGTAGTTTCCTGAGGAGAGCACTTCCAAGGTGACCGTGGTGACACCAGCAATGAGGTAGGTTGCACTTTTTCTCAAAGGAGTTCTTGAACTTCATTGTCTGACCCCATCTAATGTAAATGTAACTATTACATGCATTGGAAAACCAATACATTTGTGTAACTTGCTTTCTTGTGTGATATTTGCTCTATTGTGGTGGTCTGAATCCAAACCCACAAGACTTCCAATGTATGACTGTAAGGAAATATACTTATATCTGCTAAGTTGTGCAAATAATAAAAGGCAAACATAATCCTGACCTAAAGTAATACCTGTGGTGGATGGTATGGAAAAAGAGTAGAGAGAGAGAGAAATGGAAATGGAGTGGTCAGGATGAGAAGGCGGGGTGGCTCCGGGGGTGTACCTACCACAGCTCTCACTCTGAGCCCATGGCCCGCCCGCTGATCTGCATAACATGAGGCCAACAGCCGCGTCGTCTTCAGGGGTGGACACAGGAGGCGTCAGGGATACAATTCTCATCCCTCCCTTTTGCACTTGTCACACAAGTCACATTTCTCCATTTATGAAACAGCAATAGTTCTTCGTCTAGATTTTTTAACAAATATTCTATTTAGAACAATAGTTAAGAACAAAATCAATTTTTAAGTACCAAATGAGTATTTATTTCTGATCTATCCATTATGAGTTTATGACCAAGCCCTTTGACACTCACAAGGTGCTGCAGGCACCTTCACAGGTCTGGAATCAAACTAGCAAACTCCTGGCGGGCAGACTTGGTGCAGGGCTTAGTCACCTCCTCAACCGGCTCCCCTGCCTCTCCGAGGCAGTTTACCCTCAGTAGTTTGGGGTGGGAACACGTAAAGTATACTCTTTAGCAATTTTGAAATATATACAATTATGATTTATCAATTAAAAATAAAATTTTTAAAAAACAAACTACCTTCAGTTAGGTAATCCCGGCAGAAGGACAGGGGGATGGGGAACTCCCACTGGGTGTCTCATCTTTCTCGTGGAGTTGCCAAACCGGTTGGAAAGCCTCCTCTTTGCGCATGACACGGCTTGCATTTTGCCACATTCACTACAAGGACATGTTATCACTGTAAGGCACGTGTCCTGATTATGCTGGTTGTAATGCCAGACTGGAGAGAGACTCAGGCAAGGGCGGCAGGTGTAATATGCTTTATTCAGCTCCTCGGCGGCTGGTGAACTGTGTTACAGGGAGGTCTGCCCTAGCTCTTGGCAGCGGGGAGCTAAGACATACATTGCAATCTGTGATCCATAATACGTGCAAGGGAAAGGTCCTGTGCTCCTTTATACCCTGGGGAATGAAAGTGGCAACATTCCACGCAGAGTTACCTAAGTATGACTTCACTGTACACAGGCTATCGAGGCATACAAGGCACTTTCCCATGGGAAGAAAGCCTAGACGGTCTCATCTTGTCCCATCCCAAGACCATGGGAGAGAAGCCCACACACTTTCTCCTATCCCTACACTGGTGCAATTCTATTGCACATAAACCTATCACGTTGATAATGTTAGTCAGCTTTGTTTTCTTGGCATAGGTGGAAGAATTAGAGCTGAATTTGACTTCTAACCTCAGGCAAAACCTCTCTGAGTCTTTATTTTCTATCTGTAAAACTGGAATAATAATAACTGTCTAGACTAAAACCTAAGCCACAGTGCCAATTTCTCTTTATTTAATCTTCTGTGGTCAGTAAGAACTTCTCTTCTGTCACTATTTTAAAAAATAAGACAGAATTGTGTTTCCCAAAGTCATTGGTCTCCATCAAAGTTTATGATCATGAGCAAAGAAACTAACTCAGGCTGATGATTCAACAGAAAATTATTTAATTAAAGCATATTTTTCAGATCAGAAAGTCTCCATGAAAGCTTCATAACCAGATCTGGAGATCACATGAGCAGGAGAAAACGCTCTAAGCTAAGCCTCAGAACTGTCTGGAGCCGCACCCCTGCCACTGCCATGGACACAGGCGGCAGAGGGTATACCAGCTCCTCTGATACTGGAGACAGGATGACGGCTGCCCAAGCACCAAGTCTGTGGTCTCTACACATGACCCTGCCAGCACCGAGTCCTTGGAAGTCTCTGATTCTTCACGGCACCAGCTTCTTATTCAAGTCTGGGGCAGGCCCATCAGATCAGCTAAGACTATGTCTCTTGTCTCCCAGATATTTTCCCATTTATTTTGAGATCATTGCAACTTATCTCATTAGGTGAGAGTCCCCCCAAGTAGCACAGGGGTTCAGGTACTTTTCAGGGAAAATGTAACAAATGCCCACTATAGAATTTTAGTAATAAGCATCATGTGAAAAAAGAAGGGATGTTCCATTTTTTATGAATATGTTTATGATTATGTTTCACAATCAGATAAATTCAGTCTATTAGTCAGGATTCTCCAGACAAACTAACAGAACAATAAGATACAAACACACACACACACACCACAAAATGAGGTTATATAGAATTGGCTCATGAGGGCTTGGCACCATAGCTAAGTGGTTAGGGTGCCAGCCACAGGTATCGGGGATGGTGGGTTGGAGCCCAGCTTGGGCGTACTAAAACAACAATGACAACAATAATGAAAAATGGCCGGGTGTTGTGGTGGGAGCCTGTAGTCCCAGCTACTGGGAGGCTGAGGCAAGAGAATCACTTAAGCCCAAGAGTTTGAGGTTGCTGTGAGCTGTGATGCCATAGCACTCTATTGAGGATGACATAATGAGACTCTGCCTCAAAAAAAAAAATTGTTTCATGCAATTATGGAAGCCGAGAAGTCCTACAATCTACCATTTGCAAGCTGGAGACCCAGAAAAGCCAGCTGTGCAGTATGCCAGCTGAGGATGTGAGAGCCAATGGTTGGACTCCAGCCTGTACCTAAAACCCTGAGAATCAGAAGTGCTGAGGGCAGGAGATTAGTGTCCCAGCTCAGCAGTTAGAGTCTCTTTTGAATAGAACAAAAAGGCTGAAGAAAGCTGTTCTGGTTGGAAGTTGCTGTATGAACAGCACCACATTTTAAGGAAATGTTTTCTGATACGATCTGGCCTAAATCCATAAGCTTTACTCTTGGTCTCAAGATTTACAGGGTTTCAAAATCAACTATAGCTTAATATATTTGTAATAGTAATCAATAAAACCAAACTTTAGTAATTATTTATCTTTTTCCCTTACAGAGGCTTCAAGATTATCCTTCAAGACCCCAGTGCACCCTCTGTCCCTTCGTTACTTTCACTGAGTACAACAGGCTCTGTTATTACCACTGTCACTTTGCTGTGGTGTCCACTTAAGCATCCGGTATCTTTCTACATAATCTCCAATCAATTCTAAACAATTACAAATTTAGATACAACACTGTAACTAGCCAACATTAATTGCTGCTTTCCCCAATTAACAATGCTTCCCAAATGATTAAGTCCATAGGCCAGTTAATGTACAATGCTTTCAATTCTAGCCCATTATGTCAATTACAAATCATTCTGCGGCATCTGCTAGTGCTGATTTGTGAGTTATGCTATCACCTTATTGAGCTTTTATCCTGTTAATGACCCTGCTGCCACAATGCTCACATCATTCAGTATAAATTGGCTGTGGCTCCACGTTTTATCAGTGGGATAGTGTGTGGGTGTGTCTTAAGAAAAAAAAACAAAACTAGTTTTGTTAACATTCCAAATGTTTCTTAATGATCTAGTGTAGGGATATGACCACAGACTGATTGGTGTCTTCAAAACCCTGGGGTAAAATCCATTGTGTTTGCCATTTCCCCTCTCCTTTGGAAAGGTAATGATGTTTGTCTAAATTTAGCTTAGAAGTCCCAGGAGTCCCCCCATCCCATCTCCAGTCTGGGCTTGTTTTCTCCCATTTTTGACTGATATTCCCTAGTGCCGTTTAAACTTCTCCTCCTCACTGGAATGGTTGTTGGTGTCTCATCCTGAGTCCCTATCCCCAGGACCTTTCTTTCCCCGACATTGTCTTGGGGCGTGGATAAAATGGACTTCAGTGGGGAACCCCACTATTGATTTAGGCCATCCTGAACTCTGCCCATTCCCAGTCTTCATTACTCCCAGCAAGATAGGTACTCTCCACAATGTCTCTCATTGCGTCCATAGTGCAGGTCTGGAAGAATTTGAGATGCAAAACCGCTCTTTTTTCTTTCTTTCTTTCTTTTTTTTTTTTGAGAAACACTTTTTTTGTTGTTTTCACCCAGGGCAGAGTGCTGTGGCATCCACGTAGCTCAGGGTAGCCTCAAACTCCTGGCCTTACCCCGTCTTCCTGCCTCAGCCTCCTGAGTAGCTGGGACTACAGGTGTCTGCCACAATGCCTGGCTAGTTTTTCTATTTTTAGTACAGATGGGGTCTCATTCTTGCTAGGCTGGTCTCAAACTCTTAAACTCAAGGGATCCTCCCACCTCGGCCTCCTGGAGCGCTAGGATTACAAGATGAGCAGTGGGCCAGGCTCTTTTCTTGTATTCTTTTGACAGGATTTCCAAAGTATAAGAAATGACAAAAAAAAAAAGAGGGGAGAGAGATCAACAGGAGAGAAGAAACTGAAAACCGCTTGAGTCATCCTTAGACCACACATTTCAAGCTCCAAATATGTAAAAAAAACTTAGATGCATAATTACAAACTTTGAATTATTTCTGTTTTTCTTTGAAAACTTTAAAATTTATTTTCAATGTGTCAGGCACAGTGCTAAGTTATATTTGAATGTATAATACAGTATAATGTGATATAACATAACATATAGAATATTATTAATAATATATAATACCTATCTGTCTACACACTTACAATACCACCATGGCATAAGGATTAAGAGAATTGGTGATTATCTGGTTCAAAGCAATCAGTTTCTCTGTCTGAAAAATTGGTCCCTAATCTGTATTTGATGTTTGTGTCTAAATTACTCCTATAGGTTTTATTCTTTAAGATCCCCTAAAGGAATTAAATAATGTTAGGTGACCTACTAGAACAGCAGTTCTGCTCCTAGTAGCAGAAAATTAGGCTAGAATCCTCAAGAGATTTGCTAGCAAAATTAGCAGCAGAGGATATAAAAGCAGCAACTGATTCTGCTAGAAAATGAGCAGACGGGAAGGCACTAATCTTATTAGCAACAATGTCATCAGTCAAAACAGTAAGAACGCAGGAATGAGGCTTTGAAGGCTATTTTCTGTAAGAGTCCCTGTTTCTATTCTTATTTCAAGACCAATGACAGGGTAAAGGATAATGGCAGCAAATGAAATCCAACAGAGGCAAAAAAGCAGAGCTGCGGGATTGTTCTCTTACATAATTTTGTAAGAACTGGGCATAGCTCAAGAGTGACTCTGGGCATGCACAGTACTAAATGTCTAAATGCCACAAGAAATTGCAACTGTATTCATATTATCCTGAAGCGTTTGTAAGAATGGTCCCTCCACGTAGGGTTAGCCAGGGTGGGTAGTTTAACGGATTCAGATAGGAAGGGCGTGCACCAAGCCCCACTCCCGTGCAGAGAAGAGGTGACCTAGCCCACATTGTCTAGGCTGTGAACATGAACACTAGACCATGGGGGTGTGTTCTCACGGGCCTCCATCCACAGACACAGTACCTTTGCTCCCTGGGCTTGTGGGCCTAGCAGGAGTGGTTGTATGTGTGCTTCATTTCACCTTCAATTGAGTGTGAGGTTCTGAGTTCATAAAAGCCTAGAGTTCAATGAGAAACTCACTTTTCCCAAACCAAAGGGACCCAAACACTATATAAGATAAAGATGCTCTCACTCTTTACCACTGGTCTAGACCTAGTCCTAGACTGAGGCTAATATTCAAACTTGTTCATTTACCTTGAACTTTCCCCTGATATGAATTGACCCGAGTTTTATCCCTAGATTTTAAGGCCTCTGGCCTCTCATCTGTAAATTCTCTAAGTCTCTTTCCAAGGTCAACTTTTAGATTTTGTGACTAATTGAGTCAGACTTACAACTGGAACAGCTAAGACACGTGAACGCAGGTATTTGCTTGGAGTTTTATGAAGACATTGAAAGAAAATGGACTTCTTTGTTACCAAACCCAATGGCCTTGACTTAATTCCCAGCTGGTACAATCTCTGGCAACTTGACAGCAGAAACAATATGAAAATAATACAATTATGTTTCCCTTTCCATATTCATTGTGGAATTGATTAAATATTCATTTTTAAAAACCCAAGTGACTGGTGCTTGTTCCTGAACACAATTAAGGAGTTCTAAGTGTCAGCGCAGTAAGTCAGTCTGAATGACAAGGCAGCGTCATGGGATAACTTCAAAGAACACTATGGCAAAGCCAGAGCAGTTCAGTACAGGTGAACAATTTCCCCTCTAGCACCACGTTTGTCTCATTTATATACAGAAAAATCACTGGGTAAATCTCCAAAATTCTATCACCCAAGGGAAATCTGTCTCAATGTCTTAAGCTAAGAGGTGGAGACTGTCTTTCACATTAGCCTGTCACTGGTTTTTACCTACCCTTTCAATTCTTATTTTATTTGATTTTTTAACTAGTACCTTGATTTTCCATTTGGGAGCTCCTCCTCCCCAACTCTTGGCCCACGAGATTTAGGTGAGTGGCACCAGAGTGGACCTGGATCTGTTTCTGGCAGACTGGCAAATTCGAACATAATAGTTCTTACGATACCTGGAGTGAGTCTACCCCTGGACTTATTGGTAATGTAATTTTATAAGGTCCATTTCTTAATAACCAATAGAATTCTAGCTCTCTTATTTTAGACCAAAGCCCTTTGCCTGTGACACAGGCTAATTCTATTTTGTGTGGCTACAGTGCCACTAGGGTCATGCATTTCTCTTAGACAATGACAGTCCCATACTTTCCGACTGCTTTGATTTTCTGATATCCCCTCAGGATAAGACAGTATTGATTTTGAAGGTCACAAAGGTAATGTCTGAAAAGGATTGCCAAGAAATAAACAGTTAAGGAAAAGCTAGAGGTGCCGTAAGGACAATGGAATGAAACATACGGACAATCTTCCTGCCCCAGGGAGGGCAGCAGGCTTTTCCTAGAAGAAAGAAGGGAAGAAAGAAAGCATATTCAGCCCTAAAGCCACCCTGGCCCTGGGAAGCAGCACTAGTGCTGCTATTTTGTACACCATAATCACTGAAGGAGAAAAAGAACAGTAACTAGCAGACCAATATCCTCAAGAGCTACTTGTTGTAGAACAATGGTTCAAATCACAAATTCTGGGGCCAAGCTGCCCAGTCCTCATGGTCACTAACTAACCATGTGAGCTCCCAATGTCATGATCACCCCATAGCTCTTAGATCTATCCCCATCTCACCTGAACTGAAGGTTCTTGTCTCAACCACCATGTATCTGACATTGGGGCCTCCATTAGCAAGTCTGTACTCAAGGCCTTGGCTTCAAAGAGGGCTGACTTCACTAGATTTCAGCCAGATCCAGAAGCCAGGAGACAGAGACTGAGTCTCATGTCACTACTAACAGTTCTGTGACTTTGAGAACGTCGCCGTGTCCTCTTACCTATAAAGTGAGTACAGTCGTTTCCCTTTTGCCTGCCCAGGGCTTTTGCAGGAGTCAGTTCCAAACCCTTACAGGCAGTCCTCCTGGGATGAGGGGGCAAAAGTGAATCTGATTTAGTGGGTCCATAAGGTATTGGGGGCTACTGAGGTGAGGACCACATCTGCTTGATCACCACAGTGTCCCCTGCCATGCCACATGGTTGATACTATAATATATGTTTGTTGAATACGTGGTTTAAAGGTTATAACCATTTTGATTTTACGGATAACAACTGCCTAATTCCCTCAAGGCAGGTCAGTCAGGGATTACTCTAGATAAATGTTTCTCCACTAGGAGCAACATTAGACCATATCAGTTTCTGGGTCTCTTATTGCTAATCTCACTTACTAAGTTGTCCCAAGTTCAAGCTGCATTTTACAGGTCTGGACTATGGCTTCCTTTTTAATTTTAGTCTGGCAGCCCTTTCTGCATCATGGATTGATTAGTGCTGCTAGCGCTGCGTGCAGGCATATACCTTTCTTTTTATAGAAGTTCATCTTTTTAAAAGGAAGAAAAATAACCAAAATTGCTTATATGGGGTTTAGTAACAAACAACAGAATTTTTAGGGGGCATCTTATAAACGCTTTTATGACAATTCTTTCCCCATGCAGTTACATTGAGGAAAATAAATGGCCTTTCTGTATCACAGTTCTCTGTTTTTGTTGGTAAATTTGGAACAACCTTTGGTAACGTGGACCATAGGTCACATTTGCAAAGCTAGCTCGAGGCTTCATGAATCACTGTGTCATGACTTTACATTAGATTTAGAAAATCTTGCAACCATTTATAACATTTAGATTCCCAATAATTCACTAGCAGGAAGATCTTGAATAATTAGTTAGTTAAGACATCAATGAAAGAAAAAAGATTTAGTTCATTTATTAAGGAAATAGTCACTGCAACCTCTTGGAACCAAACCCCCTGTTCTGTGGTATTTATTGTTTCTACCTCTGGTCTGCAAGTGTGAGAACGAGATGTTTGAGAATGGAAATAGAAAAAGGTGGTGGTTACCAAACAAACAGCATTCAGATGTGCATTCAATTTTTTCAGCATTAACAGCCAATAATTGTTAGCCGTGCTCAATTTCAAGAACAATTTTAGAAGTAAGGCAAAATCCAGTTTTACTTGGGTGGAAAGTGTCGCAACCCGATGACAGATTTTCTCAGTAAGTTACAGAGGGGCTGTGCGAAGTACAGGTTCCCCACTTTCTGTTGCCCCTGATGAATTTTGCCTTTCATGGCGCTTGTAGCTGGAGAGAAGCCATTTTATAAGCCGTAGTTTATCATACATTAAATTGGCCTTGGGTCAATATGGATGTTCTATGTATTATCAAATCTTAGATTTAACTTACGATAGATACATATACGTGAACTTTTCTTAAGAAACAAATACTCTGTGCTATTAAATAGATAATAAAAATAAATGCCTCTGTAAGCCTTAGACATCTCAAATTTGGTTTGGATTGGTGAAGTCCAGAGAAGGGCTCCATTCATTGGAAAGCTGTGCCTTTGCTCAAGGCCACCACAGGGAAAGCAACTGCAAATCCCTCTCCCCAGGAATAGCAAACACTGTAATGCAGCCACCTGAGGTCCATCTTTCATCCACGGATCAAACATTAAACACAAACTCTGAGTTCCAGGTCTCTGTTAAAGGAAATACAGGAACCAGCATGCATGAAGTTATGGAGTCCTGGCTGGATTTCGCACTGGTTACATAATTTAAAATCTCAATGTATGTGATATATAATAGGAATATTTATTCCTCCCACATTTATTAAACTCTCATCATAAGAAAAGCACTGAAGTAAGGGCAGGAGAGCAGGAACAAAACCCCATCCCACCCTCCCCACTTACACGGCAAGTACTTGGAATGCAGAAGTGAAAATAAACCCACAGTGTCAGCCCAAACCCTGCAGCAGCAGATCACTAAATCCCCACTTGGCCTCTTCTGTTTACAGACAGTCCCGGGGGAGAAGCTGCTGCGGGTCTGGGCAGTGCTTCCAACTATGACTTCACCGGGCCCTTCAACTTCTCTTCTGTTTACTGGGCTTCCCTCCATGTTGGGCTTGCCTAAGAGGAACTCAGCTGCCCTTTTAGAAAAAACAGCCTGCTGCCTCCAAGAAGCCCCGTCAGCGCAGTTGTTCCCCCTGGCGGGAAGCCTGCTGCAGCCTCTGGCTTTGGCCCTGCGCCTGGTCAGAGGCTTCTTGACTTGTCTGCTCTTAGCCATGGCCTAGGATCCACATCGTGGTCTCTGCACCTTGGGGCTTGCTTCCTTTTCTGGTCCTTTCCTGTCCCCAGAAACCACATGCGACGTGCTCTATGTCCACTGTCCTACAGACGACAGCTTGTCCGCCTGCCGCTCAGCTCAGCTGTCGTCTGGTGCCATGTTTGGTGCAGGGAGTTAGGAGGACAAAGTCTCACCTGACCTGTGCTGTTTATAAAAGCTGCAGTTTCTTGGGCAAAACAGTTAACTATCTCAGCCTCCAAGCCCTCCACTTGGAAGGGGATAATAGTCTTTAACTTTGTCTGATTGTTACGAGGATTGAATGAGCTCAGTACACATCTGTTAGCACCTCCTTCCCTTCCCAGTTCCTCACTCTAATTAGCCCATCTCCAAATGTGTGCCTCTGAACAACTTGCCCACTTAGCTCCTAAATACTTTTACTGCACTCATCAACCAAGCTTCCTCAGACTCATCATGGAGAGCCCCAGGCCCCTTGCCCACTGTTGGTCAGGGAAGAGGGCAGTTTCCAGCACCAGGGCAGTGTCCATGAAACAACATGGCTCCCACAAACAAGTTCATGCATCTTATACAGTCTGAGCTCAAGAGCTGGTTATTCAAATGAGGGGATTGTGAATACAGGAGTGAAGGTCTTAGCTCAAACTAAGCCCTGAGGGGCCCTTGTCACGCACCAGGACAAGGTGATCGTGGACTTAGTTGTCCTGGACAACTTCTCCTAAATACCACATCAAGGATTTACATGCAAATGGATTTTGACAAACTTATTAAATCAGTCAACAGATGCTAGAATAGGACTCTGATGGTAACAAGATTGTGTCTCCTTGGTTAGGGGACTTACCTGTGACGGGTTTCTGACTCCTTACCTGTGTGATGATAGGCTTGGTCTGTGTTGTCCTCAAAGATCCCTGCAGCCTTTACATGTCACTAAATAGTAGTTATGGAATTTGAAGACAATTGCAGGCAGGTATACCAGTGTCATCTGTCTTTTAAGTGACGGGGTAGCACTTCAAAAGTAAGAAAGACCATCACACTTCTGAAAGAAAATAAAAGTTTCTAGGTCAGTTTTGTAGCTTGTTTTTGAGTTGTCATAACCTCACTGTCTAGCTTTTGGTTTCAAAACTAGAATATGATGAAAAATGAATTAAGCTAACATCGGGTACAGCACAGAGTTAACATTGAGTCTTTGGATGTGACATTTTAGCTTCTTCATAAATATTTGGTGACAAAGTCTCTTTTCTTCCTAAGGAAGGTAAATACGCCACTCATCCAAAACTGACTCCACAGGGGATAAAATTATTCACACAACTTAGCCCAGTATGACTCCGAGGTAATGACTGCCACGGACTGTCAGGCTTATAGATCCAGGTCCTCTGCAAATTGTGCATATTTGTATTTATGGTTTTCTTTGTATTAGCAGTCCCCATTGGTACCAGGGACCATTTTCATGGAAGAGAATTTTTCCAGCACAGGTGGGGGGTGAGAGATGGGGAGCAGCTGGGGATACAGTCAAAGCTGCTTTGCCAGATCGCCACTGCTCACCTCCTGCTGTGCTGCTGGGTTCTTCAGTTTCATAGAAGACAATTTTTCCATGGAGGGGTTCGGGGAAGGGGTGACAATTTGGGGTGGGAAGAAGTGGGTGTCAGAGGGGGAGGTGGCGCTCTGTTCCCACCTCCAAACAGGCCACAGGCTGGTACCAGTCCTTAGCCCAGGGGTTGGGGACCACAGTTATTAAATGACTAGTGAGAAAGAGAAAGGTATATATTCTATAATGCACGTGTCTGTGATAAAAACCCCTAAATCCCATCACAGTAAATTTTGTCAAATGCAAAAATGTCAAGGAAATTATGTTATAGGTCTTCAATACTCCTTTATGTCCATATTTAAAATTGAGTTATATATTCACAGAAACCTTTAAGAAACCTAAAAGATGATTTGTTAAAAATCTGTTACTGTGTAGAAGCCTGAAGAAGTGACCTTCTCAAGGTCACTCCATGAACTAACAGCAAAGCTATAATTCTCCCTTCTTGATCAATTAATCCCAGAGATTTTGAATTCTGTATGTGGAGCAAATGGACTTGTCTTGTAAAGATACCCCGTTTAGAAGGCCCCGAGGGGTCACACCCTGCTTCCTTGTTTTAGCCATTTCTCTAAGGCAAGCTGCTCATTCCTAAGGTAAATCCTTCATTTCTTCGTAAAGCTAAATAATCTTCTTTACTGTTAACCATTTCCCCTTTTCCACTTCCTTTGTCTCTATTTCTGCATCCTGTACCAAAACTTATTTTCACTCATTTTACTTTTAAACCAGACTTGGTTCAACAGATGGAGCGGCCCTACGAGCTCTGTGGCATCTCTGTTGAGAATTCTTAGAAGGATTTTACTTTCCATGTTGAAAGCTGGTGCGTGTGCATTCATAGCTGGTAATTCTTATTTCAATTATTTTTGAGCTGCTATCACAGATTTAATGTTGACTGTGGAAACTTTATCTCTCTTGTCTGACACTTTGAAGACAAATTCCTTCATCCCGGATCATCCTGGGGGAGAACAGTATTAAGTGCTGGACGGACGGCAGATAGCACCTGCCAGGTTTGTTTGCTGGCAGGAACCTTCTACTAAGGATCTTTTTTTTTTTTTTTTTTTTTAGAGAGGACAGGGAGTGAGAGAATAAACACATACAATAACTGAAGGAAGAGAAGATTAAGTTTTTGGTGCTACTAAGGTGAAGAAAGGCCTTACATTAAACTGGTACAGGTGCTTAAATAATCAGATTCCCTCTTCTTAAACTGGTAAACACATTCTCCCAGAAACACAGAGGAGAGAGAGAAACACACTCTTCTTCACCCCAGCTTCTGCATGGAAATAAAGTCACCTCTCATAACTGTGTGACTCTGTAGGTTGACAATGTCTCAGCTCCCCAGGGAGGCTAATTGCTCTAAAGAAACATTAACCTCTGGGACTCTAGAATTGTCAGTGTGAAAAGCTGATGGGCAGGAGCTCTGCTTCTGGTGATATCACACTAGCTTGGATCAGACCAACCTCCCTGTTGAATAAAATTATAGAAGGTGGATTAAAAAGATATTTGAAGCCACCCAAGAGCTTCCTCTCTGTGCCTGGGGGACTATGAAACTGTCCAGAGGGAAGCCCAGGAAGAGCCTGACGTTCGGCTCCACATTTCTCCTGAGCCATTGGGTTATTTAGACGTAATGGCTGAAATAAAGAGAAGCTGAGCAGAGCTGTCGGCAGGTTCATGGGTCTGCTGAGACGAAAATTAAAGTATAGGACCCAACAAATAAGAAGAGAACTGGTTGAGAATTCCAGGCTTTCAGTGCTCTCCCTCCCCCAAGGATGACTTAACCCTTAGGGAGAATAAGAAATAGACCAGGACTCACAAAGACTGAAACCAAGATTTGAGTCATCTTGGTCCTCAATGAGATTAACGTGATCTGCTTCTATCCTAATTGCCTGACAGAAGCTGAAATGTATCCTCTCCAGGAGGAAGGTGACATCATCCAGAAGCCCAATTTTCTCTATAATTTTTCAGAAACAATGTCTGGCATTTAAATTAGGAGGGAGAAAAAAAGACTAAAAGTAAACAAGTTAAAAAAAAAAAACAGAAATAGTCTTTATCAGCTTGGATTAAGCAAAGATAATACCAAAAACATAAATGATCAAAGAACAAATGGATACATTGGACTTTCTTAAAATTAGACTCTTGTTCTTAAAAAGACATTGTTAAGAGAATGAAAAAACAGCTGCTGTATGAAAGAAAATATTTGCATGTCACATTTCTCATAAAGGACTTGTATCCAGAATGTATAAAGAACTCTCAAAATTCAATAAGAAATCAATTCAATTTTTAGAATGGGTAAAAGTTTGAAAGTGTACTTCATCACAGACAATGTACAGATGACAACTAAACAAACCAAAATGCTCAGTGATGTGGTTTGGACGCCTTGGCCTCTCCAGAGCGCATGTGGAAATCTGATTCCCTATGTTGGAGGTGGGGCCTGGGGTCTGGTGGGAGTGTTTGGGTCAAGAGAGAGGACCTCTCTTAAATGTCTTGGGGCCCTCTCTGTGGTAATGATTTCTGAGAATCAGTCACACAGGCTGCTCCTGGTGGGCAAAGCAGCTAAGAGGTGACATCTGGGACCTGAGAAACAACCCCGTGGGTTGCCCCCAGCAGGCCTACCCGTGAGCTGGCTGAGCAGCCTGTGACTGCACCCTGGGCTTGATGAACCATCTGTGGGCATCCGGGCCCCAGCAGAAATGCCCCTAGCTCAGCTGAGCACCTCTGCACTAATATCCTCGACTTGATAAAAAGCATTTACCAAAACCCACACCTAAAATTATGTTTATGGTGCAAAACTGAATGCTTTCCCTGTAAGTTCAGGAAGAAGGCGAGGGGATCAGCCTTACCACTCTCACTCAACTTAGCACTTGATGTACTATGGCAAGGAAAGGAAATAATAGGCCTTCAGATTGGAAGTGAGGAAATAAAACTGTCCCTATTTGCAGATGACACAGCTGTCTATGTAGAATATCCCAAGGAATCTGAAAAAAAAATCTACAACTAATAAGTGAGTTCAGCCAGTTTGCAAGACGCAAGGTAAACATTTTCAGAAATCAACTCTATTTGTGAATAATGAACGTGTAGACTTCAAGATGAAAGATGCTATACCGTTTAAAACTGTTCAAAGAAAATGAAATAAATAGGTGTAAATCTAGCAAAACATGTATAGTATTTGCAGGTTGACAGATACAAAATATTTATTAAATAAATCAAAGATCTAAATAAAAGGAACGACATAGTGTACTTATTGATTAGAATGGGCTTGCATAGCAATGATATAGTAATATGTAGTAAATATGTCAATTATTATATCAAAATATAGTAGAAATGTCAATTTTTCCCTAAAATGATATAACTGTAGCATAATTCCTATCAAAATCCCAGCAAGATTTTTTTAGACATAGATTAAATTATTTTAAAATAATCAAAATATTTTAAAAAATAATGAAGAAAAGGGGAGGGATTATCATACCCAATTTCAAGACTTATGATGCAGGTATGGTAATCAAGACTGTTACTTGTGGGGGGATAGAGATCAATGAACCAAACCAGGTCAAGAAGAATGAGACCCACACAAATACAGTCATGCTCTGTCTAAGAATGTTTTGCTCAACAATAGACCAGGCATATGACAGTGGTCATAAGATCATAATGGAGCTGAAAAATTCCTATCACCAAGTGACATCTTCATACTGATCCTAGGTAGACTAATGCATATGTTTGTGTCTTTACTTTTAACAAAATTATTTAAAAAGTTTAAAAAAATCAATTTTTTTTATTATTTTCTTTTCCATTTTGTTTTGTTTTTTGGGAGACAGTGTCTTGCTCTGTTATCCAGGCTAGAGTGCAATGCAACTCAACATAGCTTGCTGCAACCTCAAACCCCTGGGCTCAACTGATCCTTCTGCCTCAGCCTCCCAAGTGGCTGGAACTGCAGGTGCACACTAATGCATCCAACTTGTTTTTGTATTTTTTGTAGAGATAGAGTTTTGTTATGTGTCTCACCCTAATCTCAAACTCCTGGCCTCAAGCAGTCCTCCTGGGTTGGCCTTCCAAATTCCTAGGATTTACAGGCATGAGGCACTGTACCCAGACGCAAAAATTAAAAATTTTAGTAATAGGAAAAAGCTTATGGAATAAGAACATATAGAAAATAATTTTGTACAGCTATACAATGTGTTTTTTGTTTTAAGTTGTGTTATTGTGAAAGTTAAAAGATGAAAAGTTTATAAGATAAAAAATATATAGAAAATAGAGGTTAGTGTAGCCCAAGTATTCAGTATTTATAAAGTCTTCATTAGTATATAGTAACGTCCTACCAGGTTTACCCAACTTGTGGCCTATGGGTCATATGAAGATTATGTGAAGACTGTTTTGCTTATCTGTGGTGTTGGATATGGTGAAACTTTTGCATGGACCTTGATTTTTGCTCATCGGCTTTCATTGGTGTTTATGTATTTAATATGTGGTCCAAAGTAACTCTTTTTCCAATGTGCAGCAGTAAGAAGGTTGGACACCCAGTTAGGCCTTTATAATCACTCACCACTAATTCACTGACTCACCCAGAAAAACTTTTAGACCTGTAAGCTACATAAGTGTCCTCTACAGGTGGATTAGTTTTTGTCTTTTATATCATATTTTTATTGTACCTTTTCTATGTTTAGATACACAAATATTTATTTTTGTGTTATAATTGCCTGTTGTATTCAGTCAGTACAGTAACATGCTGTTCAGGGGTGTAGCCTGGAGCAATAGGCTTAAGGCCAGGTGTGCATTAGGCTCTACCATCTAGGTTTGTGTACACACAAGCTGATGTTGGCATGATTACAATATTGCCTAATGATAAATTTCTCAGAACATATCCTCATCATTAAGTGATATATCACTTTATGCCCAACTAATTTTTTTTTTTTTTTAACAGAGCCTCAAGCTATTGCCCTGGGTAGAGTGCCGTGGCATCACAGCTCACAGCAAACTCAAACTCCTGGGTTTAAGCAATTCTCTTGCCTCAGCCTTCTGAGTAGCTGAGACTACAGGCACCCACCACAATGCCTGACTATTTTTTGGTTGTAGTTGTCATTGTTTGGCAGACACAGGCTGCATTCGAACCTACCAGCTCTGGTGTATGTGGCTGGTGCCTTAGCCACTTGAGCTACAGGCTCCACCCCCAACTAATTTTTGACAAAAGTGCCATACCAATTCTGTGGAGAAAGGTTAGCCTTCTCAACAAATGGTGCTCAAGCAACCGAGTATCCCTAGGCAAAGAAGAAAAAAAATAAAATAAAATTTGTCCTAATTCTTACTTTATACAAAAAAAATAGGCAATTGGTTAAATGTAAATAGTAAAACTATAAAAATTTAAGGTAAAAATAGAGAAGAAAATGTTTAGGATCTAGGGCTAAGCAAAGAGCTCACAGATTTGAAACAAAAAGCATAATATATAAAAGTGAAATTGATAAATGGAAATTCATTAAAGTAAAAAATGTTTCTTCTATGAAAGGCATTTTTGAGAGGATGTAAAAATCAAGCTACAGATTGGGAGGAAATATTTGCAAAC
>CAUYQV010194229.1:0-18442 GCA_963574575.1 Galagoides demidoff | reverse complement strand
CCAAATCCTCCTTTACTAGTGAAATCACTAACCACCAATGAAAAGTGTACTCATACCCTCCTACCCTCCTTGCTTTCTGTACCCCATAAAAACTTCCTCCACACCAGGTTCGAGGCTCTTCCTCGGTGTGTATGCCAGGAGAGTCCAGGTTCAGTCGTGGCCCAGGCCTGAAGGCTCTTCCATGGCTTGCATGCCAGGAGAGTCCGGGCTTCCCAGGACCTGAATAAAACTCACCTCTTGCGTCTTACATCGGAGTGTGTCTCGGACTGTTTGCTGGAGGTCACCTGGGAGAATTTTTTGGTACAACAGCTCTTGTTTCAAATTATTTATTTATTTATTTATTTATTATTTATTCTTTTTTCTTTTTTTGAGACAGAGTCTCAAGCTGTCACCCTGGGTAGAGTGTTGTGGCATCATCATAGCTCAGAGCAACCTCTAATTCTCGGGCTCAAGCAATCCTCTTGCCCTAGTTTTTTTCTATTTTTAGTAGAGATGAAGTCTTGCTTTTTGCTCAGGCTGGTCTTGAACCCATGAGCTCAAGCAATTCCCACACCTCGGCCTCCTACAGTGCTAGGATTATAGGAATGAGCCACCGTACCTGGCCTCAAATAATTTATTTTGATTTGTATTTTCTCTCTCAAAGAAGTGGGTGTGATGTGATGTGGTAGAAAGGAATTTCTCTCACCATTTAGGGGAATGTGATTACATACTTTTATATTTAGGTAGGATCATTTCATCCTGATGGATTTGAACTCCTTTTGAATTTAATTTTTGTCATATAGACTAAGTGCCTTGGCAAAAGAAAAAAGACAAGGGTTAATCTGATGGAGTTCTAACATTATCTAATTCCTTTTGGAGACACAGGCCTTGGAAAGAAGTACAAGGCAGGATTTAGATAAACAAAATCTTCAGAATAAATGTGTGAACAAGTAGGGATTAGTTGAACTGTGAAGACAAGACATTGAGAAAGGAAATTATATTATTAATAAAGAACCATTCCATGCATTTTGAGAAAAAAGTAAGTGAATCAAAAGTAAGTTAATGGTAACCAAGAAGGACTAATGACCAAACAGTAGGTGAAGCTACTGAATTAGAACAATTAGGTTTTGTGTGTTTCGAAAGAGATTTTATAAGATTGTGAATAGATTGGGCTATAATGTGTCTTTTTAACTGTGTTTGTAAACATCAGCTATACTTGTATTGTGGTTGTGTAATAATTCAATGGGCTGTAATTTTTCACAAACCATAATTTGTACCCAATAACGTTTATGGAATAAAAAGTATATTTTGATTCACCACTGATATTTAATCTTTTTAAATAGATTGTAAAAATGCTATATCTCATCTTTTAGGGTATCATTATTGTGCTTTAAATTAAACCAGAAATAGCAGACTTTGAAATCTCAGAAAATGTATGGGAAGTACACATTTTATAGCATATATTAATAATTTATTTACAGATTTTTTATTACTCATGGTATCCTTGAGATAAATGCCTGGGATATCCAAATCCCTATTGTTGGCTGCAAATAATTATACTCTTCCTGCCCATATCTGGAGGGTTTTTTGAGGAAATTCTTTGAAGAAATGGTATAGGGATTCAAATCCTCACATTTATTTATTAAGAATTTACATAAAAGAGGCATTCTGCGGAATACACTTGCTTATGTTTAGTTTAAATATGAGCATCATGGAACATTTTACACCTTAGAGTGGAGTAGATTTGGCCCTGTTAAATTAAATTAAGACCTGAGTAGACCTCCATAACTGAGTCCTTCCATGGAAAACTATAATCTTGCTTGATACCTAGATTAACTGAAAACTGAATTTATTTTCTAACTTGTGACAAGTGTCTGAGTCTTAAGGTCTTTCTAACTTGTGACAAGCATCTGAGTCTTAAGGTCAATCACTACGTCTGAGCTTCAGCCAGTTACAGGTGGTCAACTGATTCAAAGAAGGCAAAATCCTGAGCTGTAACCAAGGAAGTTGTCTGCGTGTCACTTCCCTAAAATTCCATCTGACCATGTTACAGCTGTGGAGCTCCTGGAACCTATCCTGCTTGTGGGGGTTATCTGATTCTAGACTTGTGAAATAAAAGCCGATGAAGGTCTTTAAAACAAATTTTTTTGTAATTATTTTTTTCCTGGTAGTCCTAATAATGCAGGGAGACTTGTGGGAACCAATTCTGGTCCTCTGAACCTGTTTTCTTAGTCCAAAGACTTTTAGTGTAAATGTTTAAGGGAACATCTTTATTTTCCCTACTTTGCAGTAAAATTTTTTTCCCAGAGATTTTCTGTATTTTGTGATTCTTGGTTGCATATATACCTCTGTCGGGTTCCTGCTCCATGAGCAGGGTCCGCTAAGACCTGTGGAAACTGGCAGTGACTGAAGGAAGAAATATAGAGTTAGAAATGATGGTAAAGAAAGAGACGTGAGACATAGAGTAGAATTAAAAGTGGGAGTTCACGGGTCCATTGCCCATTTGTAGGCTTCTGACAATGGCCCAGAGTGTTTGCTTCACTCTGATTTAATTGAAGTCTATTTGCCCAGAGGGTAAGATGAGGGAGGGAACAAAAATGCTAGCAGTTTCTCTGATTGAACATACCAGCTCCTATTGTTATTATTATTAACCTTAAGGGTAGCCTTCAGAA
Source organism: Galagoides demidoff (assembly GCA_963574575.1). Classification (NCBI taxonomy): domain Eukaryota; kingdom Metazoa; phylum Chordata; class Mammalia; order Primates; family Galagidae; genus Galagoides; species Galagoides demidoff. The sequence continues at coordinate 15,791 of CAUYQV010194229.1, read as the reverse complement.
GTCTGAGCCTTGTTTTGGGAGAGGCTTGTATTGGGACAGCCTTCCACTTGAGATTACACACACAGATTTCTAGGGAGGCATTAAACTCTGCTAGTTCTTTGCAGAGCAAAATGCTACCAGCATTAATCTCCTCTGAGGAACAGGTGGGAAGGAGAAATTTCCTCCCATCACCCCCACAGAGAATCTTCCTCTGCGATAAGGGATATAAGCTCTGCTGTCCACATTTCAGGGCTCCAGCTATTCCCTTGATCTCTGCCCCAGCCAAATGCAAATCTCCACAGTGGGTATCTACTTTGTTTGTTTAATGGGCAGAAAATGATCTAGAAGATGTAACTTTTTCTGGGACTTGCCCATAGTCTCTTCTATGGCCATTATTTTCTTCAGAGGGCTCACAGACCCAGTAGGGTGTTTATAAACAGTATCCCCAACAGGCTAGAATCTCAGAAAAGGCAAGAAGCTTGTCAGTAATGGCTAGCTTAAATGTAAACTAGCTGACTTTTCTTTGTTCTGACTCACTCAGCTTACTTTTTAATTTTCCTCTTTTTCTGGGGTTGCTTTCCCTTGCCAAGAAAGGGGTCTTCAGTCCCCAATCTCCCAGCATATCTCTATATGAAAAAAAAAATCCCAGTGGATATTTAATTGCCAATATTTTAATTTTAAACACTACTGGAAATAAGTTATACTTTTAAATGGATTAGTAGAGGGTGTCAAGTATATGACATTGATATAGAATTAATATCTTTAGTAAAAAAAAAAAAAAGAGTGTTACAACTTTCTCAACCATGAAGGATTTAAAAGATGAGTAAAGCATTTATCATGTTGGTGCAATTTTACATGTATTTTTTTGCCCTGTTCATTTTTTTTAATGCTATTAAAGGAAACAAAGATAAGTAATGCCAGAATTGTGTTTTTTTCACAGGCTTACAATTTAGAGCAGAGATGGGAAAACAAAAATATAAGCACAATGAGGGTTAATAACTAAGTAACTGTTATTGGATTGGATCTTCCATAGATAATAGTTATAAACAGACAAGTACTGAAATGAACAAACAAACAAACACAACTTGAAGGTGCCAGAACATAGACAAGTGCAGGCAGATTAAGTGGGGGGTTTGCAGGCAGAGGAAAAGGATGGCCCTAGTGATTTCCTGTCTTTATGTTTCATGCCATGGTTTCTGGGGCACATAAATACACTATAGAAAACACACTTTGTTTTTGAACACCTTACCATATTTTCCTAAAAGCAAGTAAGTGAAAGGACCAATAATGCCTTAGTATGATTTTGGAAAGATCTTAATCTCGCAGACTCCCTGAAAAGATCTCGAGATTCCATGAGTATCAGTAGATCACCCTTTGGTATCCATTGACCCAGAGAAAATCTTGTGCTTGTGCATCAGGTGATACATAAAGAATTATTATTGGTGCATTACTTGCAGTAGGGGAAATATGAAAAATAAAATATTCAATAATATATTCAATAATATAGAGGTAGGGAAATAAATTTTGGCATGTTTCAAATTAAAAATTTATGTTGCATGCAAGTAAAATACATCCATTGTAGCTCTTTGTGTCAGTAGAAACAATTTAGAAATTTCAAAATGAAAAAAGTGAGTTGCAGAAGGATATCAATAATATGATGCCTTTTATGCAAAATTTTAAATTCAGACCAAACAATACTGCATAGAGTGTTTATTTAGGGATATGTGTGTGGGTATGTGAGTAAGAATACATATCAAATTAGGTTTACCATTTGGAAAAGAAGAAATAATCAGAGGAGAAAAATATAAAGAATAATTTAAGTTTGTATATAAAAATATAATTGTGTATTAAAAATTTCAGAGGAGGAAAAAATCTGTGTGAATTTTCCAGTGGAAGCTATATATTTATTTCTAGGCAAAGTTTAAGAAAATAAACTTTGTATTAATAAAACTGCTTCATAATTTTATAGACATCTATGCTGAATCAGGCAAATAAATACCTGCTATATTCACTTACAATGTTAGAGCATCATTTTTCAACAGATACATTATTATAGCAAAAAATTAATCCAAAGGTGTTTGCCAAAACTCATTTAAATTATAGTTCTGATATAATAAGCCTGTATCTTCTTATTTTCTTCCTTAAAAAAAAATCCACTGGTGATTGGTGATGTTTTTAATGGGAATGAATGCAAAGGATCAAGTTTTCCATGTTATGGAGTTGATAGAACATTTACATTAAAAGTAGCTATTTGTCTGTTTACACAAGGAACTAATAATCTGAGAAAAATCTAGTCATTCCATTCAGAGTTAGCTTCAACTTAGCAATGACAACCTTTGGGTCTGAGCAGGCAAAATTGCTTCTCTCTTCTTATGCTTATCTTCTTTCTGTCATTTTTTATAGGTTTAGGAGCAAATGCAAACGCTTTTATACAACTGATCTTAAAATTAATGGCAAGAGTGTTCAGAGCCTCCACTGTAGAGCAGGACATTTATCTCACTGCTTCTCAATGCCTCTTACCTGCTGCATGTTTGGACGAAGACAGGTATTAGTGAAACTATTGCAATCTTGCACCAATGCTCATAGGTTATTGGGGGAGAAATAAACATGTATGAAATTAACTTAAAAACATGAAAAACTAAAGCTGGAGACCAACCCAAATAAATATGAAAGACTTTCTAAAGATTAGTTATGTTTTCTTACAGAAACAAACAGCCAAAACCTTCTATGTGAAAACGAATCTTTATGATCAGGAATACTGAGAAGTGTTGTAAGCAATCTTTTAGCCATTTGTTTTAAGAACTCAGTCCAGACTAATTGCTTGCTCAGTGAAGAGAAATTCCAAGGACAGATAATGATCCTCTTTATTAAACAGTCTCTCTTCTGGGGATGTCATCTATGCTGGTGTTGGAGGGAGTTCTGAAAATGCTTTGCACTTAAAAGGCATTTTCTCTCTGGTGGAAACATCGATTTGTCCCACTATGCCCCATTAAAATATAGTAAAATAAACACACAGTAAAAGACCTTTAAGGAATAGCTACATTTTTCCCCCCATGAATGAGGCTAGTCAGTTTCAGAACCTTGGTTGCTTTATTTTTATACCCAACTTTACCTGTGCATCATTAGACCTCATTGTACCAATTCTTCATGTGTGCAATCAAATGGCTGCTTTTTTCTTATTTGTTTCAGTCTTGAGATATTTACTTTCTGAGTAATTATTTTAAAAAAGCAAGTTAGATTGCAAGGCGCCATCAGAGATAATGAGTTCAACAAGCAAACTATTACTGATTCTTGTGTTTAATGTAAAGAAAATCCATCTTTCTCTCAGCATAAGGGTGGCTATGTCTTCAATGATCAATGGAAGTAAATATGTACTCTGATTTTTGGTCAGACCTCTTATGGAAGTTGATGGGGGACACATGTTAAGGGCAAGTCATATTAAAAACGTCTAGAAAGAGAGCAGCTGGGAAGGTGAAGGGTCTAGAAACAATGTCCCATATGTCCCATTTGTACCTCTTGGAGCTCTTTATTTATTTATTTATTTTTTTTTGAGACAGTCTTCCTATGTCACTCTCTGTAAAGTACTGTGGCATCATAGCTCACAGCAACCTCAAACTCTTGGGCTTAAGTGATTCTCTTGCCTGAGCCTTCCAAGTAGCAGTGACTACAGGTGCCTGCCGCAGCACCCAGCTATTTATCGGTTGTAGTTGTCATTATTGTTTAGCAGGCCTGGGCTGGATTTAAACCCGCCAGCTCTGGTGTGTGTGGCTGGAACCCTAGCCACTGAGCTACAGATGCTGAGCCCTCTTGAAGGATCTTGATAAAGATATTAGGGAGACAGGAGTAAAACCAAGAGTAGACAAATTTTTGGCTTCTTATAATTGAGAAGTGATCATGTGCATGAAGAGATAGCGTGTATTCTATTCTAGATGGTGGAGCTAGCACCAATGGATGAACATTACAGAGAAGTGATTTTTATTTATATCAACATAGCAAAGAACTTCCTTTCTGTTTAAAGATGTTGTTGAAGAATATGAGCTCACTGTTCCTCCTCATTTTAATTATAAGACTAGGGAACTGTCTTGTAGAGATTCATTTGATCCTTTCATGCATTGAAAGAGAACATAAATTTTCGTTCTCTGAGTTTTGTCATATGAACTGTCCTGCTCAGGCTAGAGACCAGGTCAGGCACTGTGAAGTCATCTTCAATGCAATCTCCATGGCAGTTCCTTCAGAGGAGGACTGTGTGTGAACGCAGGACTAAAGAAACATTTCTTCTTTCTTAGAGATCCAGAAGAAACATTGACACCTAGTAAAGTAAATTTTTAACCCACATGCTATATAGTTAGTGGCTATTACTCATTGCCAAATGAGAATTTAGAGGTCAAATATGATACACAGTGATGCTCATTTTAATAGCTCACCTGCTTTATGTATATGTGTAAGAGTAAAAACAGGAAAAGGATCTTGAAAAGTGAATTCTGGCTCTCTCTCACCTCCTTCTACCTTCCTTCTATCTCTCTCTCTCTCTCTCTCCTGTCTTCCCCCTCTCTCTTCTCTACTCTCTCTCTCTTCTTTTCCCCACTCTCTCTTTATCTCCCCTCTCTTCTCTCCTCCTGGGTGCTGCTCTACAGCCTCCCTCCCCTACCAATAAAGACCTTTCGTCCAAAAAAAAAAAAAAAAAAAGAAAACTGAATTCTGCAAAAGTGACACCTTCTCATGATATCTAGGTATTTATTTTAGGAACAGAACACTCCAACCCCACCACAGCTTTCCGGTGCTTTTTTCCTAGTTTATATTGCCTGTTGCTTTTCCTTTCATTAGTTTATTCGCTGTAAACTTTGAATTTGAGTAAGTATTTGTGTGAAAATGCTAAATGTTGTAGGCATGGCAGGCAACATGTTTGAATTTTGGTTTATGAAAAAATGGAGATGGCAAATCCAAAAAATATTCAGGGTAAGCTGGCAGGCTGGAGACCCAGGAAAGGGTTTATGTGAGGTTTATTCAAAGCCAAAGGCCATAGTGCTGGACACTCACGGATCTAAGGCTGAAGCTCAGGGCTGAGGGTGAGCTGCTGCAGAATTTCTTCTTGCTCAGAGAGTTCAGTTTTTTCTTCTTTCTATTTAGGCTTTTGGTTGATCAGATGAGTCTCACCCACGTAATGGTGGGTAATTTGCTTTACTCCAATGTAAATGCTGACTTCATCCAAAAAATATCTTCTCAAACACATATAATGTTTGACCAAATATCTATTGCTATGACAGATAAAATTGTCACAAATTGACACATAAAATTAACCCTCACAGCAGGTGACATTTAAGTAAAAGACACAAGGGAAAAAGATTTCAGAATGCAGGAAACGTAAGTTAAAAAAAAAGTTTTGTGTTTGGGAAATAGAAAGACAGCAAGCGAGACTGGCCTGTGGTGAGTAAGGAAAGTGATTGAGGAAGTGCAGGGAAATGAGGCAGGGGCAATTGTTTAGGGTGGTGATTTTGAACTTTGACTGTTAGAGTCATGTGGAAAGTTTTAAAAAATTTCTTACGATGTAACCCAAGAATCAGTTGATTCTCCATGTAATTCAGTGTACAGCTAGGGTGACAAGTGTGATATAGACCGTGTGCTAAGATGTTATTCCAAATGATCAAAGATGTTACTGATTGAGTTTTAAGAAGGGCAAGAGCATGATACGATTTATGTTTTTAAAAAATTATGGAAGAATTCTGGTGGCAGTAATAGAAGGATTCTTCCTCTGATAACAATCATAAAACGGGACAAAATATTGAAAAAGGAATTCACTGAAGGTGCAGGAGAGCAAGTCAAAGCAGCCAGAAAATGGAATCTGACTCTGATAAAAGGAAAATAGTGTGTGAGTACATGCATATGTGCATGTGTGTGTGCATGCACATACACTTACAGCTTTCCTGTGTAGGGTATGTCCTGCTGTGTGCAATTAAAGTTTGCTAGAACTCAAGAAGGATGCTGAAGTTTTATTGGTTGGAAGTAAAAGAGAATGGAGTTTGGGGCTGTTAAGTGGGATAGAATTTGAAAGGAAAGTGACCCTGGAGAAGAGGTATAGAAAAGGAGATCCCAAATCTGCATCTAACTTAGACACAGCTTGCCTTTAAATGTACATGTGTCTGTGTTGGGAGACTTCAAAGAGCTTTACAGTAAGTGTGGCTGAAGGACCTGAGAAGACTTCAGCTGCTATCAGCAGCACAGGACACTAAATTTAGAGCTGGAATCTAGCTGAAATAGAGGGCCCAGGTAAAGCTCTGGATTCCACTAAAACTCTCTAAGGGCCATCACTTAAGAGCATAGACAAAGACCCAGACTAAAATCCTAGGTGAAGTCCCAGAACCATGATAGTTCCCTTACAACTATTGGCAAAACTAAAACACAGTTGCCATATGAAACATAGAACAAAAGTCAAGGTCATCAATGAGTAATCTAACTGCTATCTGGAATAAAAGTAACAAACTCCAAAGGAACAAAATCCAGAGAGACTACAAACATATCCACAATTTCCAGCATACAATAAAAATTGCTAGACCACTAAAGAAACAGAAAATTTCTACCAAGTGTCTTTACAAAAAAGTTAATGACAACAGAAAGCAAATGACCAAAGGTTGGAATTAGCAGAAAATAATTTTAAGCCTGGTAAATAAATATATTTAGGACGTAAGAAGTAAACCTAGAATCAATGCATGAGGAAGTTCGGGAGAAATGGAAACAATTAAAAAAAAGAAAGAAAAGAAAATTCCAAAACTGAAAATTACAATATTTGCATTGAAAATTTTACCACACAGACTTAATATAAAGTGAACCTGATAGTAAGTCAATAAGAAATTTCTTGTCTGAAGAACAGAGAAATTGAACATAGTCTCAGTGACCTTCAGGAAAATACTGAGCAGTCTATCTACTTGGAGCTCTGGAAGAAGAGGTAAAGAATGGGATGAAAAATGCAATCAGTGTAAACTGGTTCTTTGTACCCTCAATGAATCCCCAACATTTAAAAAAAAAAAGAAAGAAAGAATGGGATGGAAAAAAATTAATGTGATAAAGGTTAATAGTTCTCAAATTAGGTAAAAATTATCAACTATCAAATCCAAAAAGATTAGTGGCTATAAAAAGGTGTGCTATATCTGGTGATTATATCAGTCTTAAGGCTATAATAAAGGATATTATTAACAAATTTATGCCAACACGTTTGAAAACTTAGTTGAAATAGAAAAAATTTCTTTAAAATTCTCCCTGAAGAAGAGGACAAAAAAATTCTTCCTGAAGAAAATTTTGAGCACAGTTTGCTTCACTGTTGTATTCTATCAAACATTTAAGAAACACTTCCAATCTTCCAAATTCTTTCAGAAAAGAGGCAAAGACATATTTCCCAACATGTCTTATGAGACTAGCATAATGAAGATGAAAAACCCTTGTGAGGACAATATGAGAAAAAATAGGCCAACATCTCTGAACTTGAGAGATCCTTTAAAAATATCAGTAAATTGCATTTGGCAGTGTTTAAAAAAGATATATATCATGGCCAAGTAGTTTAATCTACAATTACAAGGAATTTCAATTTCATTTAACATTTGAGAGAATTAACTAATTTACTATATGTAGAATATCAGGAAGAAAAGACTTACAATTTGAGTTGATACAGAAAAGCATTTCACAAAATTTAATTGGCATTTATTGTTTTAAAAAATTCTAGCAAGTAGAGCAGAAGTAAACTTAGTCAATCTGACAAAAATCATTGTTAAAATTCAATGTTAGGCTCTGTGTCTGTAGCTCAGCAGCTAGGGTGCCTGCCACATACACTGAGTTCGAACCTGGCCCCAGGCCTGCCAAACAGCCATGACAATAACAAATAGTGGGCATTGTGCCAGGCAACAGTAGTCCCAGCTACTTGGGAGGGTGAGGCAAGAGAATTACTTAGGCCCAAGAGTTTGAGGTTGCTGTGAGCTGTGACACTACAGTACTCTACCGAGGGTGACAAAGTGAAACTCCGTCTCAAAAGGAAAAAAAAAATACTCAATGTTAACAACACAGCTAATGATGAAATTCTGAACGCTTTCTATGTGGGAATTTGGAATAAGGTAAAGATATCTGATCTTACCACAGCATTCAGTGTTGTACTTAAGGTTCTATCCAGTGCAATGATGTGAGAAAAATAAGTAAAACCAAAAGAGATTAGAAAAGAAGTGGTAAAACTTATTATTCAGGAATTAGTGATGTTTTAAGTAGAAACATGTTAACAATATACTAAGTCATTGCTAAGACCCACAAGAATTTATCAAGGTCACAGTATACAAGATTATTATATAAAAACTTTAACTCTGTATAGTAGTAGCAATGAATTAGAAAATGAAATTTTATATATTTTTTAAGAGCTGGGTTACATTCTTTGCCCAGGCTGGAGTACATTGGCATAATCACAGCTCATTGCAGCCTTGAACTCCTGCTTTCAGTAATCCTAAAATCTCAGCCTCCCAAGTAGCTGGGATTATAAGTGCAGGCCACTGGTTCCAGAAGACAAAATTTTAAAAATTCCCTTTAAATTTCATCAAAAGGAATAAAATCCTAGAGAATAAATTTAACAATAATATGCAAAACCTCTGTTTAAAAAAAAACCCATAAAACAATAAACAAAAACCAAGATGTTACTTAAAATAAGGGGGACCTAAATAACCTTCATGGATTGGAAGGCATCCATTCTCAACAAGACCAATGTATAGATTCAGAGAAGTTGAAACAAAATTCAAACAGTTTTTTTTTCTCAGTAGGCATTGAAAAGCCAATTCTTAATTTTATATGAAAATTCAGAGGTTTTATAATAGGCAACAGAATCTGAAAATAAAACAAAGTTGGCAGATTCATACTACCTGGTTTTAAGACTAACTATGAAGCTATTATTATCAAATGGTGTTATGTTGGCATGGGAATAAACAAATCACTGGAGGAGAATAGAGAATGTATAGTCTTTCTTAGTTTTGGTCACTTGAGTGAAGCTCCAAGTCGATTTAGTGTTGAAAGGAAACGTTTTTCCAGGATTGGATATCTGAGGAGTGAAGGGGGACAGGGTGAGAAAACCAAATATCTATGTGGGGAAAAAATTATCTTTAACTTCTGTCTTACTTCATGCACATAAAAATAATATAGTCAGATTACAGAGTAAAACCCAAAAACCAGGATCATAAACTTCTAACAAAGAAACATACAGTATTATTTTCATAACCTTGGGATTAGCAATAATTATTTAAATAATACATAAGAAAGCACTAACAGTGAAAAGAAAAAAAAGGGCAAATTAAAAAAGCGGGCTTCATATAAGTAAATAACTTTTGCTCATCAAAAGATATTGAGAAAATCCAAGTGTATGGGAGGGGAAGATATTTATTACATAATACATTTATCTGAATGACTTGAATATAGAATATACAAAGAGCTCTTGTAAATTAACAAAACAATAAGGAACACAATGGAAGATGCAAAGAATTTGAATGGAAACTTGCAAAAAGAAACTATGCAGGCTGGGGGTGGTGGCTCACACTCATAATCCTGACACTTTCCAAGGCCAATGGAGGAGAATTGCTAGAGCCCTGGAATTTGAGGTTGCAGTGAACTATGATTCCACCACGACATTCCAGCCTGGGTGAAAGAACAAAACCCTTAAAAAAAATAAAACTAGATAAAATATATGAAAGGCATGGCCAGTAAACACATGAAGAAATGGTCAGCATCTTCTTATTGCCAAGGAATTGCAAATTAAAACAACAATGAGATGCTGCCAATATTAGCTACTTCTTTAGCTTTTAGAATGGCTAAAACTGAAGGTGAGCAACACCCAAATGTGGAGTTACAGCAATTGTAGAAAACATTTGACATTTCTTATAGAGTTAAATGCTCCAGCATTTCTTGCCCTGGATACTTACTCAAGAGAAATAAAAATGTATTTCCATATTTAGACTTATACCTAGATTTTCATTGTACTTTTATTCAAAATAGCACAAAACTGGAAACAATCAGATGATCATCAATAGGAAGATAGGCATATAAATTGCTGTTTAATGGAATTCTACTCCACAGTTAAAAAAAAAATCAACTACCGACACATGCAAAAACATAGATCAATTTCATAAACATTATTCTGTACTTTCGAATCAAGGCGTATGTACTATATAGTTTCTTTTATGTGAGCTTTGGAAATAGCCAATGAATCTGGAGTGATAGAAATCTAAACGGTGATGTGTAAGGAGTGGTCTGGGATCAGAAAAGGTATAGTGGAAGAAGTGAATATCTTGATTTGCATGAGTTGATACATTTAATTGGAAATCTTCACACTGTGTACTTGAAGTTAGTGCATTTCTACTGAAGATAAATTTGACTTTTATTTTCATGGTTTATGGGTAGATACAAATGAAAATTAGAAGAATGAGGAGACTATTTCATCATTCTAGGCAGGAGATTATGGTCATTCAGAGTGGGATGTCAGCAATGGAGCTGCAGAGTTAGATAAGGTATGTAATTTGAAGGTGAAGCTGGAGGGAATTACTGATGAATTTGGATATAAAGAGTTAGTGGTAGGGCGGTGCCTGTGGCTCAGTGAGTAGGGCACTGGCCCCATGTACCAAGGGTGGCAGGTTCAAACCTGGCCTGGCTGCACTGCAACCAAAAAATAGATGGGCATTGTGGTGGGCGCCTGTAATCTCAGCTACTTGGGAGACTGAGGCAAGAGAATCGCTTAAGTCCAGGAGTTGGAGGTTGCTGTGAGTTGTGTGATGCCACGGCACTCTACCAAGGGCAACAAAGTAAGACTCTGTCTCTACAAAAAAAAAAAAAAAAAAAAGAGTTAGTGGTAAAGAAGATTCAAATCAACCCCAAGAATTTGAGATTGTGAGCTGTGAGCTATGACGCCGCGGTATTCTATCAATGGTGACAAAGTGAGACTCTGTCCTAAAAAAAAAAAAAAAAAGTTTAATTTTACCCAACTTAAACATGCATCACAAAGATTCCTCTGTGACTTGAGTAAGGACAACTAAGTGAATGGCCTTACTCTTTTAGGGACTGTGAGTACTAGGAAAGGGTTAGTGCTGAAGAGTGTCTATGATGAATTAAGAGTTTAATCTAGCCAGAGATAGATTACATGGCTCATGCCTGTAATCCTAGCACTCTGGGAGGCTGAGGTGGCTGGATTACCTGAGCTGACAAGTTCAACACCTGCCTGAGCAAGAGCAAGACACTGTCTCTAAAAAAATAAATATATAAATATTTATATATTTATATAAATTATATAAGTTATATATATATAAACTGGGTGTTGTGGAGGGCACCTATAGTTCCAGCTACTATGGAGGCTGAGGCAAGAGAATCCCTTGAGCCCAAGGGTTTGAGGTTGCTGTGAGCTATGACACCACAGTACTCTACCAAGGGTGACAAAGTGAGACTGTGTCTCAAAAAAAACCAACCCCCCCCAAAAAAACCCCAAGAGTTTAATTTTACCTAAGTTAAACATGCAATATTATTTTTCACACCACTTGTACAGAGATACCCTTTATGCCTTATGCAGGCATTTCTACTTTTCATTCAGTGATGTGGGTACCCATTTGAAGTCATTAGCACAGACATTGTGTTTCAGGCCCTGGAACTTTGAAATACCAAGTAGCCAGGTCTGTGCTGTATAGTTGCCCAGAAATGGATTTCATGAGAAGAAAAGGCACTGGCTGAATACTTGTTCAATGCATTTACAGTGAATGAATAGTGAAAATATAGGAAGTTTATTTTCGTCTTAAATTAGGAAAAGCAAAGACACCAAAACTAAAATAATTAAGTAGTAAAACACTAAACAACAGATGAATCAGGTTATGTAAAATATTTGCCAATACTTGCAATGATTTACAAGAATATCATGTCTACTACTTTTATTACAATACAGAAAAGGCTGTGGGACTTTAGAATAAGAAGTTCATGACTTGTTTTTTTTGCTGTACCATTTTAAAAGGAAAGCTTTGGGGAAATTATATAATGGCATTGTTTCCCTTGTTTAAACTTAGTATAATAATCCAATCATAATGTGGGGTAGCTGTGCAGATCAATGGAGATGAGCAGTGTAAAGAACTTTACAAGTGGTCATGAGAAACAAACACTAGTCATCATAGATATATTTCTTTTGTTATTTATTATCACAATGTAATGTCCAATTTATGCCAGACTTGACTTTCATAGCAATCTTCTTAAAAGCATTAGTTGAAAATTATTACCAAGGCTTGAATTTTAATTTGAATTATCAGATGGAAAGTTCAGGAAGGGAGGATCTGAGATGGAAGAATTTAACGTATCGGGGGAAGAGCCATTTCCAAAGGTCAGTCCTTCTGTGAAACTTCACAAACGTCGGACTGGCTCGGGCTTGCAGACTAAAAAGGATGTTCCTGGAGATTTTTAACATCCTTTCCCCAAACACAAACACATTGCATGCTTCTTGGAGGTGGGTCATGAAGCGATTTCACCTGGCTTTATTCTCAACTGAAGGTACACAAGTAGCTAGCCCTGTGTCAGGAGAATCCTATCAACCCCCCACGACCTGTTTCTGCCAAGGTGGAAGATGGATGAAGCCTGAAAGCAGCCATGCCTGACCACATCGAGAGGGCATCAGCCAGAGCTGCCTCAGCCAGAACTCCGGGCATGCATCTGTGATCTAGCACTGAGTCACCTCCCCTCGCCCAGGTGGTAGCCGGCTCTGCATTTGTACAGCTGCGTCAGATCATACAGGCATGCGAGCACCACGAGAATAGACGGTATCATGGGATGTAGCTTGAACATAGATGCCAAAGCAGCTGCTGCAGCCTGGCCAGCCAAACCGTATCACGCAAAACTGGGACTCCATGAACCATAGTTAGCAATGACAGTCTGTCTCACTGGGAGCCTGTACAACCCTTTGTACTTCCCAAAGCTCTTGCAGAAACACACAGCTAGGTCAAGTGGAAATACTCTGGATCTGTGCTAGTAGACCTGAATTGGAATTCTTGTTTTGTGCTTATTAACTTTGTAACATTGAGCAATATACCTGCCCTCCTTGTTCTGTTCGGCTTTTCACCTGTAAAATTTGAGGGATAGAGTTACTTATGTGTTAGAAATAATTTGAAGATGATGTGATCCATGTTACAGAATGTCTACTATGCAATGTGACACAGATTAGGTTTTCAAAATCAGTTAATCCTATTTTGTGTATCATTCCTATGGTCCATAAACCAATGCTGCATAATAGCAATGTAATACAAACCACACGTATATTCGAAGATTTTTCTCATCATCACCTGAAAAAGATAAAAAGAAACAGGTCACATTAATTTGAATAACATATTGTATGTAATGCAGCATAATAACCCACAATATTATCATGTTAATAAGTAATCAGTATAAAATTATTAATTAAATCATTTTTATTTTTGCTTGCATATAAATTAATTGAAATGAAATTTTAAAAATGCAATGAGATAAAAATTTAGCCTAAACATTTAGTTCAAAATTTTCTACATTTTTCAGTGCTCAGTAGTCACATGTGTTTGGGGTATTGGCAGCGCAGATCTAAAGGAGTATCAATTGCAAAGATAAAGTGGACAGATGCAGGAAGAATACAGTTCGGTAGGCTAAGACTTATCAGCTTCTAAGATAGAAAAATGAGTCAGCTTGATCAAAAATTATGTTAATTTTGTACCTTGAGTATAGACTTGTCATTTGTAGAAAGAGGAGATTAGTCTTGAGGGGCACATAGACTGGAGATTGAAAGTTCAATTGTGTGTATGGTGCATTTGCCATGATAACAAGAGGCCTCCGTAGAGATGTTCAGTAAATACAGAGGGTGCCAAAAAATGTATACACATTTTAAGAAAGGAAAATAAAACTGTGTTGAAACTCTAATACTGAAGTGACCTTTGACTTCTGCAATTACAAGAGATACAAGATACAATAGACTAGATAACAAATGTTATCAGGATATACTGAGTATTACAACTTTGGTATGGTTTTTCCTTTCGTAATATCTGTATCTATTTTTTTTTGCCACCACCTGGATATGCCCACGTCCACAGGCCGCTCAGGGAAGAGGCATTCTTTTCAGTGAAAGTGTGGATGTCAAGGATGGGGTCTCCTAGAGGAAGAATTTAGGGGGAAGACTATGCAATGGGGATGAGGAACTTTGGTTTGAGGCTATGGAAGGAAAAGGAGTGGCCTAAAAGAGATATAAGGTGACAACAAAGAAGCAGGAGAAAATGCAAACGTTCAGAATATTAGAGTTCAAGGGTTACATGACTTTCCAAGAAGCAGGGAAATGGCACCTGGGATGCTGGGGCAGAGAGAGGGAGAGGGTGGAGCGAGAGCCAGCTCACCAGGGCCTCCCGCCGCGCCACCTCTTTAGTTCCCGCCTTCCCCGCTTCACGTCACATGCCCGCATCATCTCAGCCCTCCTCTATTCTACTCTTAACAGTCGCATTAATCAACCAGAATAACGGCCCTGGCCCTGTTGCTTTTCCTCCTGCTTCCTACACAGGTTTTGATGATCTGGTCCTTTTGTCTGACTTGTGCATCCCTTACACGTAGACGTGCCCAGCTCCTGCTTCCTGCGTGCTCAGCACTGGGGTCCCTGAAAGGAACGGGGCCTCTCTGAGAAGCTCATTGGCTTTGCCTGACCCTGCCGTGGTGAAATTGGCTGTTCTTAACCAACTCCAACACAGCGTTTATAAAGGGAGAAACCCTACTTTTCCCACGTCAGATGGGGTTCTTTTTCTATTTGGGAAGTTGCCTGGGGTGCTCCTTGTTTCCCTCCTTCTCAGACATCTCTCGGACTTGGCGTGATCCAGGCTGGACACTCTGCATTCCCTGCTATTGCTGGCTTGCTCTGTGGGACCCTAGTGACTTATTTAGAGTAGTATTTTCCTCTGGATTATCTAGATGACTCTAGGTGGTTCTCTACCATGTTTGACTTTGATGTCATTTAATTTATTTTCATGCAACTTTTTTTTTTTGGACAGAGCCTTAAGCTGTCGCCCTTGGTAGAGTGCCGTGGCATCATTGCTCACAGCAATCTCCAACTCCTGGGCTCAAGAGATTCTCCTCCCTCTGCCTCCCAAATAGCTGAGACTGCAGGCATCTGCCACTGAGCCTGGCTATTTTTTGTTTGCAGCCATCATTTTTGTTTGGCAGGCATGGGCTGGATTCAAACCCACCAGCTCAGGTCTATGTGGCTGGCGCCTTAGCTGCTTGAGCCACAGGCGCCAAGCCCATGCAACTCTTTATGTTAAACAATACTGGCTGTCAGATTATTGATCATGTATTTGTGAAACACATAATTTTAAAATAAATAAACTTTAAATTAAAAAAAAACTGATTTTTAAAAAACAAGTTAAGTAATAGTTATAGTACTTCATGAACATGGCAAAGTCATGCCTGAAGTTGGAAAGCCTTGAGTCAGAGAATAGTTGAGCAACATACATCATTAGTATCAATCAGGCTGCCAGGTATCCACTCAGTTCTTCAGAAAGACACATAAGAGGGATATACAAATACATATTTGCATATTATATATTTTTATATATTATACATATATTTATATAATTGATATTAGCTATATTCTCTTATTTTCTGAAAAAAGCATCGGTACTAGGAACGGTGAGGTGTCTGAGAGTCTAACCTACTTGTAAGTGAACAACTCCTACAGTCACACAGTTGTGGTAGAAGGTCGTTTGTTACTCATAATAGCAGTACACAGAGTATCAGTACTTCTGTGTTCTCCAAACCGCATTTCCCAATGAGCGATGTGA
>CAUYQV010194223.1:0-24166 GCA_963574575.1 Galagoides demidoff | reverse complement strand
CTGGGACCACAGGCGCCCGCCACAACGCCTGGCCATTTTTTGGTTGCAGCCATCATTGTTGTTTGGCGGGCCTGGGCTGGGGATTCGAACCTGCCACCTTAGGTGTACGTGGCTGGCGCCTTAGCCGATTGAGCCACAGGCGCTGAGCCTCGCCTGGCTATTTTCTTATTGCAGTTGTCATTGTTGTTTTAGTTGGCCTGGGCTGGGTTCAAACCCATCAGCCTCGGTGTATGTGGCTGGTGCCCTACCTACTGAGCTATAGGCACTGCCATGCAACTGTAATTTTTAACTAGCACCTTGATGCCTTCCTTGTTCTGACTATGCACCAGGCTTCTCAGGCACTTCTTGTTCTGTTTTGTAGAGCATTGTAAGAAATAGCTGACCCCAAATTTTACAGAAGTGAGACCCTGAGTTGGGATATTTTTATGAATACAGCATCTAAAAGCTTTGTACAAAGGGTCTGCCTATTAGCAAGGCCATGAGTCATGAGCCAGCCTCACAACTCGCCCAGGAACCTGGAGCTAGAAAACATGGCACAACAGCTCTGCTCTGCAAACCACACTGGATGCAGGGGTGAGTGAGGTAGGTGGAGTGGACAGTGAGTGGGGAGAACCAGCAGGGCAGGAGTGTTTGATACAACTCACAACCGTTCTTGAAAACAGCCAGGAAGTAACATTTTTCCATTTGCCGAGTTGAACCCCCAGAAGCCACCTGTGCCCTGAGTTACCTTACACAGGCGGATGGCATTGTTGAAGGCCTGTGCCCGCGTGTAGAAGTGCACTGCCTGCTTTACCTCCTCCTGGCTCTCATACTGGCGGGCAAGGTGATATGACGCTGCCCAGTTTCCAGTCTCATTGGCTATTTCAGCTGCCTGGAGAGACACCCAAAGAAACTCAGTGGCTTTGCCTCCACCAGCAGGCCAACTCCCGCCACAAAGCCCTTACCTTCTGAATGTTGCCCTGGAAACAGTAGATGCGGACTAGGGAGAAATAGTCCTGTGCCAGTTCATAGTAGTGCAGCGCAGTGTCCATTTCTGCCTGACTCTCCAAGTACTGGGCCCACCACCTCCACAGGGTCCTGTGGAGCCCCATAAGCCATAGGTTCCCCATCAGGGCCCTACTTCCACCTGGGGTACCTCCCACCCAGGTCCCCACACCACCGTCAGAGTATGTGACACATGCCCTGCAAATAGGAGACCCACTTTGTGCCCAGGGCGCTTGTAAGCAAGAGTAATGAAGCTCCTGGCCCCCAGTGGGGACACTTACTTGTCTTTCATCTTGTTGATGTAGAGCTCCAGGGACTGCAGGTCCTCTGAGAGCATCCTGGGCACCTCAAAGCGGTGGGTATCTGACTTCTCATAGCTGTGGAGGGAAAAGGCAGGAGGACCTCGTTCTTTCCTACCTCAGCCCCATGATGACCAGATGAGCCAAGAGGCAGTATCACAAGATGCATATCTGAGCGGTGGTGTGCCCTGCCGGCAGCTCCAGTAGCCTGCATGTGCACTGTCAGGACGCAGCAGGAGTTTCTTGCAGCGTAGTGACCCTGGGGGCTGGTCCCCCCTCAGTGCTACCCACACAATTCCAGATCATGGACACTGAGCTTGGCCAAGGGTACCCTCTGACAAGGGTAACTTTGTGGCAAGGGCCCAGACAGTGGCTCATTTGCCCGCACAGAGGCACCAAGCCCAACTTGTGCTATAGCATGAGTAATGAGACAGATGTTCTTCTTTAACGGGCCTTAAACCTGAAGTAGGCTGGGTTGTAAGGGAGGAGAGCCAATGGGGCTTTCCTAAAGCTACAGACCCCATGCTGCCCTGAAGGCTTTCCAAGGGGGTGAATGACAACCCTGAGAGAGACTCTTCCTAAGGACCTCTGTGCACACCTCACCACAGAGACATTCTGGGCTCACCCTAGGAGCAGTCAAGAAGATGCCTCATGGCCTACAGCACCTTGCCTGGGGCCCACACTCACTAACTAAGTGCCAGCCCGCAGTCAGTGCTGGCCTCCAGGTGCTTGGCATAGTTGTAGTAGGTGGTGCGTAAGTGAACTCGGTCATGGAGCTCAGCAATTTCTACGGCTTTCTGCCACTGGTCCGAGGCCTGGTAAAACTTGTTTAGAAGATCATAGCGTTTGCATTTCTTATACAGTTCCTCAGCATCCTCCTGAAGAATAAAGAAGGGTGAGTGTTATTGCAATCACAGTCTCCACAAACTGATGCTTCATAAAAAGACTGTTCTAGGGGACATGCCAGCTGCCATGAGCTGACCCGTCCTGGTGCCTCTCATGCCATGAAGCTCACTGACATGCAGGGACTAGGAGGGTGGTTTCTGCCGCCCAGGAGCTCATGGCAAAGGCATGGTGTGTTCATGATAAATGTCAGCAGGGCTTTCCTATCCCACAGCTGGAAAGCAAGACCAATACACAGCTCAGGGTCAGTGGCCCCATCATAACCTGGTAGTTGCTTCACCCCCACCCTGCCTGCCTCCCTATCACCCTTACCCTTTGGGGCTGCTGCACCAAACCCCAGGTGGAGAAAGGCTGCCCAGGGCCCTTGTACCCCCACTGCAGGCTCAGGGCAGTGGGTGGAGGTGTCAGCTTATTGCCAATCTGTCCCAGAGGTGGCTCCTGACTCACCAGCATGCCCAGTTGTATGGCCAGCATGGCCACTCTGGCCTCCAGCTCTGGTTCCTGTTCTGCCTCCCGCAATGCTCGGGCCCCGCGAGCATGGCCCATGTTCCCCAAGCACACTTTGGCGACATCCAGCCGCTGGGTCTTCACACACATGCGTGCCATGTTCTCCCAGACAGCCTCACTGCAGGCAGAGAAGGGGCTCCCTGAGCTTCCTGGCCAGGGCTTCATGCCCCACAGGGCTCTGGTCCCTGGGCAATCTGTTAGCACACATGGCCACCAAAAGAGGGGCCTGCATGCAGCCTCACTGCATCGCTCCATGCACAGCAAGACTGTACTGGACACCATGGGCCATTGGCCCACAAGAACAGATGTAACAAAGACTGCCCCAAGTTCCACTGTGGGGGTTTTCAGAGCTTAGGGCCAGAGGCTGCATCTACAACTTCCCTAATCATGAGTTTTCGAAGGACATGGGAGACAGGGCCCATTAGGAGTCAGAAGAACCTGTGAAGGTCATCCCATTCCTGTGGCTCTCCCCTGCATGACCTGTCCGTCTGCTCGCAGACAATGGCTTCTTTCTTATACACAGAGCTGCCTCAAAGACAGAACCTCATGTTCTCACCTGAGTGGGAGATGGAAGATGCTGCAGAGCTCTCAGTGAATCAGCCCCTGACGAAGGGGACCCTCAGCCCACCTCCTCTGATAGTCAGAGGGTAGAGCCTGGGGAGCTGGGGGCCTGGAGCAGAACTTGCCCCTTAGAGGATGACCCAGCCCACTGTAGGGTCACAGGGTCAAGGTTCCATATCTGAGGCACAGTGCCCAGGAGTTGGCAGCCCCACCACAGACAGCACAAGCCTCAATAAACTACTTGGGCCTCTTTCTAAGGTGTGCTATTGAGTTCTCCCCTTCTGATGCCAGTCTTGGCCTTCTGTCCTGGATTCCTGCTTAGTAGGTCACTAGGCTTGGTGCAAATCTGGGAATGACTCAGAGTGCTAATCTGCAGGGCCTGGGGAAGGCAAAAGTGGCTTTTGGCCACCCCTGGGGACACGATAGTCCATGAGAACTGAGTGTTCATGGAAGGCATTGTGCTCATGCCCACTCCCTCCAGAGGCCTAGGAAGTATAATATGCTTTCTGGCCACTTAATTCACAGTAGTCACCATGACCTGGCCTTCCTCAGGTAGCCCTGGCAGACCCTGCCCAGCCTGTGTCTCTAGATCTACAGACAGGGTACAAGGCCTCAGCAGACACCCTCATGTTTACAAAGCAGCTCCCTGAGCAGTGAGAAAGCTTAGGTGTCACCTCCTCCTCCTCTACAACCAGCAGTACTACAGTAACCTTGGGGGGAGGGTCCAAATTCCAAGTTACTCCCTCAGATAAAGCAGCAGTCACAAAGAGCAGTTGCTCCAGGGGGCAGGAGTCTGCTCCCTCCCTACAGGCCACAGAAGTGGTACCAGGGGACTGAAAGGGCAGGAGAGGCGCTCTGCTGTCCTCAGGTAAAGGGGTGTGCATGCCCAGGGCAAGGACTAGCTCATGAGAATAGAGTGCTGAGCCCAGCCCCACTCTGAGAAAGCCACATCTCAGCTTCCTTTAGATGAATCTGAGTGAAAATGTTTGTAGGATGGGAGTGCTGAATGGACAGAATTGGCTCTCCCCAGTCCTGAGGCTAGGGTCTGTGCCCCAGGTGGACATGCACACACAGTCCGTTTCTTTCTCATGGAGGCTGATTTGTTTTCCTTGTCAATTTAGCTTCAGAATTCACATCAGTAATAGTAGTTGTGAGGCTGCAGATGCCTGGGACCCACTCAAGCTCCTTCCCTAAAGAGGCTGTTTTAGATTTGGTCATCCAAGGGATTCAGCCAAAGAATCACCTTCTTTTCGTTTAAATTTTTCTTTACAATCAGCAGAAAACCACAGCTTATTTTTCTATACTACCCTGAGGGCTGGTTAAATGCACATGAAAGACCATAGTAGAGACCAGTTGTTTGTGAACCTCCCAGAAAAAGCTGCCTCCACTGGGGTCTCCTGGCCCTACTCCTGGTCCTGCGGGACATAGGTCACAACCAGGAGAGCAGGCTCTGAGAGACTACTGGGTCTAGAAATGCCAGTTAGTGACAGCACATAGAATGCAGGGGTCAAATCTGGAGATTTGAGAAACCAAATTAGAGAAATATCCTGTTCTCACCACATAACTTCTAGTAAATTCTATAGAATGGAGAAAAGGAATATCATAACTCCTCAGAGGCTTCTCACTCTCTCACTTCTCTGTGTTGTCTTGGGGTGCTGGGCTGGGAGCTGGTCTCCCAGGCCTACGGCACAAACCAGAGGTGTGAGGTGTGCTGACCATTCCATTGGCAACAAGATGCTAGTTTGAGATCAGATCTTTTTTATCCTCCCATTCCAAAATATTTCACATGATTGGAACGGTTTAAAAAGTAATCCATATTTACTCTTAACTGTCTCCTGAGGCCAGGTGTGTGGCATGGTCAGGGACGGGATGTGCCTCCACACAGAGAGGGTGTGGCTCCCTTTCCTCTGCCTTGTCTTGAAAACAAATGGTTTGTGTCCCATTGAAGTGGAGAACGGCCAGGCTCTGTAGCTCACATGCATAACCAGAACTTTAGGAGGCCAAGAGTTTTTGAGATCTGCCTGGGCAACACAGTAAGACCCTATATCTTAAAAATAACAAGCTGGGCATGGTGGTGGGCACCTGTAGTCCCAGTTACTTGGGAGGCTCGGGGAGAGATGACTTCAGGCCAGGAGTTTGAGGCTGATGACACCATTGCACTCCAGCCTGGGCAATAGAGCCTCTATCTCTCAAAAACAACAAAGTAGGGAATGGCCTAAATAAGCAGAGAAACCTGGCAACTGACCTGTGAGCCCAGCCAGGTTCTCCCATAGGGCAGGCTGTGCCCACCAGGATTAGCTGCTCTTGGGCAGAGGGTTCGGGATAGGAGAAAGAGGCCCAAAGACCTGACTCAGCTTCCTACAGCTCCCTGCACATATGTGTGACCAGACCAGGGATATGCCACACTGCTCCTTTCCAGCCCTCCATCCTGTGGTTGGGCCTCTGCCATGCAGGGGTTCTTCCCACACAGGGAAGAGCCTGTGCTTCTGTGTAGCACAGCCAGGCAGACAGATGCTGTAAGTGCCCCTCCAAGAGTGGCCCCAATAGGCTCCTTTGCCTCTGGGCTAAGGCTGTTGTGAGCAAAACATAGGGAGGGCAGAGGCCCCTCACCCAACTGAGGTCAGACCTGCTGGATCCAAAAAGTCAGCTGCAAGCTTCTACGGAAACACATACTGTGTCAAACTGGCTACCAGAACTCTTGTCAACCCCCTGTGCAATTCCTGACATTCTGTCCACACACAACTTGCCAAGGATTTGGGATAGCTTTAACTCTAGCTCAGGGTCCTGAGTTTGTGCATCTGACATAAATTCCAAGAAGTAAACACCCTCTGAGTCCCCATCCAAGTCCTGAGAATTTCCTGTTGTCCAGGCCAGTCTGTGGAAAGTCACTCACATCTGCACTTCATCAATTCTGAGTGCCTGGAATAAGAAGCAGATGGCAGCATGGCTGCCGGCCCTAAACCAGCCCTGGTCTCTGCAGAGCCCTGTGTGTGCACAAGCTCTGCTGAGACCTTTCTGTGTCCAGACAGTGGGCAACTAGGGGATTAGCAGCTTGATGTCCCCACTGAAGGGCACACTCACTGTCGCCATTTCTGCTCTCTGTTAAGGCTACCTCTTTGTTCAAGGATGTGATGCAGATGCACATGGGGGGTGCAGTCAGACTGCAAGGCAGACCAAAGACACCCAGCGGCTGGGAGGAGAGAGGGGTCTCGATGGGAGCCCTGCCAGGAAAGTCACAGACCTTCTGAGGACAGTGTCACCTCCCAGCAGGACACTCCCACTTCTACCCTCTTGTTCCCAGCCTCCCACAGTGCAGAAGCTAGAAATTGGGGTGCATGGCTGAGAGAACAGGGACCCAGTAGCCTGTCTGGAGCCCACCAGCAATGCCAGGAGGGCAGGGCTGATGATGGAAGCTGTGACCCAGGACTTCACAGCTGCTGACCCTGAGAGTGGGTGCCTGGGCTGTGGCCACATAACTCAGCCCAAGGAAAGGACCAGACGGGGCTGCTCAGGGGCTGTTTCTCCTCTGGGCTTTGAGATGGAACTTGCTTTTTATTGGACATTAGTCATTTAACCATTACCTAAAAATAAGTGATCAAATTAATTAAGGAGGAAATAAATTTGTCCTTACTGGAAACTTTGGGGAAAATTTCCTTTTCTAGACAACCTACTGCACTGTGTGCTTAGGAGCAGGGACATTTGAGATGCTGCACTCCACATATTCAAAGGAGGGCACGTGCAGGGACTGTGGATGTCTCCCTGGGTCCTCTGAAGACCCACAGGATGGCTTGGCCGATGTACCACTATGCACTCTCTGTCAAGTTCCTGGTACCAAGAGTGTGACCAAACAGAGGCTGGAATGAACGGACAAGAACAACAGCAATCACAATTCTGGCCAAGCCAAATGAGAAGGAAAAGTAGTAAGAAACTCAAGGGACAGGCTCAGTGCCGGTAGCTCCGTGAGTAGGGCGCTGGCCACATACACTGAAGCTGGCAGGTTCAAGCCCAGGCCAAGCCTGCTAAACAACAACTGCAACCAAAAAATAGTCTGGCGTGGCAGACGCCTGTAGTCCCAGCTCCTCAGGAGGCTGAGGCAAGACAATCACTTAAGCCCAAGAGTTTGAGGTTGCTGTGACACCACGGGACTCTACCAAGAGTGACAGTGAGACTCTGTCTCAAAAAAAAAAAAAAAGAAATAAAAGAAACTCAAGGGACAAATCTGCTACAAATGCCAATGGTAAAAATCCTAAAGTAGGCAAAATCCCTCAGGGAATCCAAACATTCCTCAGGCTGAGGATTCACCAAGGCTGGTCAGAGACAGGTCAGAAGTCCACCTTTCTGGCATGTACACCTGGCAGGCAGGGTCCCTCGCTTTCCATGTGATGTACAGGCCATGAACCAGTGTGACTAAAAAGACTAATCCTGGGAAATGAGAGCTCTCAGGACACCCCCAGGCCCAGCACACAGGCCATGCATGAAGACAGGAAGTGTTCAGTGGCTTCCTGCTCTGGCCTGGAGCCCTGGCACTATAGAGCCCTTTTTGCCCAGTGGCACCTCAGGTATGTGCATTAAGAACTGTTTAGACAGGAGGTAGGACATCTGAAGCCCCAGTGGGCTCTCTGGAGAAGGGACACACCCCTCGTGTGTCTGTCCACTGGTGCTGAAGGGTTCTCAGCAGACAGAGGAGATCCCTCTGAGCTCCCAGCAGTGTACTTACTCTGCACAACAGCATGCAAAGTTACTTGCCTCACCCCTCATCAGAACAAAGCATGGGCAAGGCCAAAAACCACATTTGCTCCATTCAAGTCCCTGCTGAGTGCTCCACTTAGCACACCCAGAATCCCACCTCTTCTTGTCACCTCCAGCCCAGAGGTGCTCCAAATGTGGTCCCTGACCGGTTCCCAGGCATGCGGGTCTTTGTCCCATCCAGAAATACCTCTGTAATGTGTACCCCCAGTGGAGGGCAGGATCCCAGCTATGGGGGCAGGCATGCAGTGGTTATCATGCTGGGGAACAGCTGGATGGTCACCTAGGTGTACGGTCACAAGGTAAGCAACTAGCTCTTAGGGCTCTTAGCACCCAGGTGTCTATCTCATCCCTAAGCTCTAGGTCTCAGCACAGAGGTCTGCCTCTGCCGCCAGCCAGGCTCCAAGAAGTAGGTGAGGTGGTGGATCTGCTCTGTGCCTTGCATCCCTCGTCTCTCCTCTGGGATAAGCAGGAGGGGTGGGGAAGAGGGGGTAGCCTGGAGCAGGGCCTCAGAAGTCTGCCCAGGCCTTTTCCCATCAGGAAATACATCCTGTTAGTGTCTGGCTGTGGTAGCAGAGCTGCTATTTGTTGCAGTTGGCTACGCCCTCCAGCTCACCAAAACAGCCTCAAAAACAACCATTTCCTCTCTGCTGAGAGACTGAGAAACTCCAGCTCGAGTGCACACACATATACTTCCTTGCTGTGTATGCTCTGCTTTCCAGGACCTACCATAGGCGGTGGAGCACCTGGACAAGGCTCAGGCAGCTAGGGGCAGCTGCCGAACCTGCACTGCTCCCACACCTGCCAGAGTGTGCCCTGGGCCCAGCTCCCGCAGTGCCTGAACTACTTTGTTTTCTGCTGCTGCACAGGAGAGCACACTCCTTTGGCCTCTGCTTCCCAGGAAGACGGCACTCACGATTCTGGATTTGCGCTGGTGCCCCCATTTCTTCCCCAGGATGGGCCTCGCAACAACCGGCTTCAGCACAGGCTCTGCCTTGCTCCAGGTGCAGGAAGGAGGATAAAACAGGGCTGTAAGGCAGGCTCACCTGGACAGGTCCTATGGGCCTCTCCCAACATCGACCCCTCCAAGCATCTCCTCTGCCTGGCTGGAGCCTCCTGTGCCACCACCAAGAATGAGTGGCGATGTCCTCTAGGCTTCCCTAGCAGCGCCTCAGCTCTCCCTTGGTGCATAGCAGCTGACTGGGACTTGGGGTTTCTTAAATAAGTGGCAACACCGGCGGTCAGCGATGACCGTCCAGAGACTCGTCGCTGTGGCTGTGCTGGTGGCCCTGGTCTCACTCATCCTCAACAATGCAGCGGCCTTCACCCCCAACTGGGTATACCAGATGCTGGAGGATGGACGCAAACGCAGCGTGGGGCTCTGGAGGTCCTGTTGGCTGCCAGACTGGGGCAGGGCAGGGCCTGGCTCTGGGGCCAAAGCCAGCCAGGTGGACATGCAAGACTGCGAGGCGCTGGGCTGGGGCTCTGAGTTGGCTGGCTTCCAGGAGTCCCGGGGCACTGTCAAATGTAAGTCTGCTATTTTTCTGTTGCCTTCAGTGTGGCCAGGGCCCACGGGAACAGGGAGATATGAGATGCATATTTGGTTAGGGTGGGGGGAGGTGGGGGCAATGGTCTCCCAGGGAACCTGGTCTGATGCTCACCCTCTCCCTGGTGAGTTGAGGGTCGCAAGACTCTCCTGTCTGATATAGACTCTGTCTCTGGCTGCTTTGCACAAGGAATTCATCTTATGCAGTTTGGGGGCTTGTTCTCTGCCACTGTGCATAAAGGACAGGTACGTTAATCAAAATAAGGGAAGATATACTGCCTTGGTTGAAAATAAATATTTTTTGGCTGGGTGCAGTGGTTCATGTCTGTATCCTAGCATTCTGGGAGGCCAAGGCAGGAGGATGGCTTGAGGTTAGAAGTTTAAGAGTTTAAGACAAGCTTGAACAAGAATAAGACCCTGTCTCTACTAAAAATAGAAAAGTTAGCCAGGTGTTGTGTGTGTGTGGGGAGGGTACCTGTAGTCCCAGCTATCAGGAAGCTCAGGCAGGAGGATAAGTTGAGCCCAGGAGTTTTAGGTTGCTGTGAGCTGTGATCACTCACTGCACTCTACCTGGAGTGATAAAGTGAGATTTTTATCTCAAAAAATAAGAAAGAAAGAAAATATTTTCTAGGCTCGGTGCCTGTGGCTCAATTGGCTAAGGCACCAGCCACGTACACCTAAGGTGGAGGGTTCGAATCCCCAGCCCAGGCCTGCCAAACAACGATGGCTGCAACCAAAAAATGGCCGGGCGTTGTGGTGGACGCCTGTGGTCCCAGCTACTTGGGAGGCAGAGGCAGAAGACTCGCTTGAGCCCAGGAGTTGGAGGTTGCTATGAGCTGTGATGCCATGGCACTACCCAGGGGGATAGCTTGAGGCTCTGTCTCAAAAAAAAAAAAAAAAAAAAAAAGAAAATATTTTCTAATAAACGAGAAGCTTGAATATACATGGTTGAACTCTTGAGCTCATTCTCATGCTGTCAGGTCTTTACCCTGAGAGCAACACAGAGGGAGGCTCCAGGGTTGACTCCAGATGAGGTCCTTGCCATGAGGCCTGCTCTCAGAGCATGGCACTGCCTCGCTTCCCTAGCCATGCTTGCTGAAGTGCACTCTGTAAAGCTGTGGCCAGGCTCTATCTTGCAAGCCCCTCAGTCTCTGCCCTAGAACCTCAACATTTTAATGTCAGACCTCTCCTCTCTTCGGAGACAATGCTGCTCTTAAAATGTGGGAGCCATAGGCCATGCCTCAGAGAGTTCCTGAGTCCTTGGTCAAGGAACTTGGGGAGGGGCTCCAAACCCATTTCACAGGCAAAGAAACTGAGGCTTTCAGAGAACACGTGGCTCAGTCAAAGTCCCACTTGATGCCCCAACCCTCATCATCTTTTTTTTTTTTTTTGGCAGTTTCTGGCTGGGGCTGGGTTTGAACCTGCCACCTCCAGTATATGGGGCCGGTGCCCTACTCCTTTGAGCCACAGGCACCGTCCCCCAGTCCTCTTCTTAAAGATAAAAGCCTGTGAATAATTTCAAAATTTCTATGAGGTCTCAGAACTCAGGTGTTTTATGGGAAACCAGGCAAATACAGCTGAACTTGGGCCTCTGTGAGACTTGGCTACAGAGCTTTCCTTCTGGACTCTGTGACTGTTCTGTACTCAAAGTGCAGGAGGTGGGGTCGGGACTCTCATGTGCTCTGGGACCAGCACTGGCCTCCCCACTGCATAGAACACCTCCTGTGGTGGGAGGGAGTCCCCCACAGGCCTCCAGCCCAATACCTACATGTGTCCTGGGAACCCTGGATGGGGTTCAGCCCCTGGAGCACTATATGTGTCTACTCCACTGCCCCTGCAGTCTACCCCAGGGTTGCCTCAGGCCCCTGGAGCCCAGCTGCTCCCTGACAGCCCCTCCTCTGCTGCCTTCCAAGGTCTTCTCCTATGACGGATATGAGTCTGCAGGCAGTGACCCTGGATGAATCCAAACAGCATTTGTTCAAATAGCGGAAATGTGCGTGGGAAGCTTCTCATGAATGAGGCTGACAAGACTGCGTGGAGGAAAATGAATGGGCTAAATGGGTAATTTTGGTTGCTGACAAAACTCCTAACAAGTTTTATGTGACTAAACACGAGGTAAACAAAGCTGAACTAGGTTGGTGCTCCCTGAGGGAAAACTGCAGACCCTGCTCACAGGCTCTGTACCCAGGTGAGGAACCTGCTAGTATCTTTCCTATGGATGCAAGTTTTCCTTTCATCTCTCACTCCCACCTTCTCCCCTCAGCAAAACTCATTCCCACAGCACCAACCACTCCACATCGGTCCATGTGGCTTCCCCACAAGCAGCTGCAGCCTTGGTACACCTGTGTCCCCCTCCCCTCAACCAAGGGCTGTCACTGGCTAGCACCTTAAATCAGACCTAGCCTTGGGAGCACTCCTTCAAAACTCCACCCCATGACCTGAGTGGGTCAGATCAGGTGTTGAGGAGGGCAGTGGCTAGAGTCTGGCTGCCCAGTTGGGGCAGTTTGGCGTTCTCCTCTCTCTGCGCACCTAAGCTGTCTTTTGCTGTCCTTCTTGGAGAACCACTTGAAGTACAGGATGGGCCTTGTCATCCTATGCCATGGGGCTGCAAGTGCCGGATGGCTCACAATCCTGCCAGAGATCCAATGTGGGGCAGGAGTGAGGGCAGGACAGGATATGGCACGTACCACATGCTCTGAGCACAAGTCTCCAGACATCATGTGGGTTGGTGAGGTCCCTCCCCATGGAGCACTTACAGTGGGAATCACTTGGTACTACAGCACACAAGCACTGCGAGAGACCTCCTGAGGGGGAGCGCTGTCTCCAACATCCTGTGCTCTGGGTGGGGCATCCTGAGCTGCTGGTCCTAGGGTTGTCTAGGCCCTCTGTGCCCTTCCCACACATGCTGGGTCATCCCTGAGAGGACCATGGGGGTTCTTTCTATCAGCTGGTTGTTATGTAGACTGCAGTGACCAGACGTTTTGTTTTCCCTATGAGTTCAGGGGAGAGGGATTCAAGGTCCACCTCCCTATCTAAGTCAGCGTTGGCCTCACTTTCTAGTCCCTATTATCTTTGTCTTATTTTACACATTTCATCTTTCCATATTTCATGAACTGTCAGGTACCGTAAGTCCTTCTTCTGAGTAATGTGGCACCCAAAGAGATGCCACATAATTGGTGCAAGGTGGCATCCAAAGAGATTATGCCACATAATTGAATCTTGGGGCAGACAAGTGGAGCCCAGCACTCAGGGGGGCCCCCACCCATCTTGTGGGTGGCTGTGCACACACCAGTATCAGACATGCTTCCTGGGGAGGCACTGGACAGGGCATGTGGGCTTCTTTTCCCACTGCTTGGCTGAACACGCTGGACCACATTCTCACTGGCACCTTTAAAGGTCAGGGTGCAACTGTGTAGGGCTACCCATGGCAGCACAGGTGCAGGCAAAGTACTTGTGAATGAACACCAGGCTCTGGCTCTAGAAAGAGCCCTCTGGGTGGTCAGCATGGTCAGCACTGTATCCCTCAGAGGAAGGTAGCTCAGCTAGGAGCACTGTCTGTCCTGGCATGGTGGGGGTGGTGGTCTTTGGGTGCTCCCTGCAGTAGTCCACAGAAACCTAGGGATGCAGGCAGAGGACCCTAACCCCACACAGCGGCTTGGGGGATGGGCCACCACAGAAAGCCTCAGCTGTGGAGTGTGGCACAGGCTGTGAGTTGCCAGGAAGGGTAGCTGGGAGAGCAGGACTGGGCAGAAGGATGGGCCCACAGTTGGGTCTGAACCGCTCCTGGGAGTCTCAGTCATCTCGCTCCACTGTGCCACACAGTGGGGCTACATTCTACAGAGGCCCTGGCCCTGCCTGCCTCACTGCCCACTAGTCATTCCCACCTTGAAGGCAGAGCGTGGAACCTCTGTTGTCTCTTACTGTTAATATTCCATGGTATTTTAATACCCTCCCCCAATTTTATGATATTTTAGAGCATCAGAGCCTTCCAGATGGTCATATAAATAGTAAAAATGATTACAAAATGTAAAGATGACAGTGCATTATGCAGAACACCAACCTCCACATGACAGTCACAAAGTTTTCCAGATGGCTAACACCTGGATGGGATACTTTCAAAACATGGAGGACCGAGTGTGGTCTCTTGTGTGCTATGTCTGGTCATGTCAGGGCTAGCTGTGAGAACCAAGTGCGTCCCAGCTCCTGCCCACCTCCCTGCATAGGCCCCGGTGCACTCAGCCTTGGGGGAGGTGAGGATGCTGAGGTCCTGCTGGTCTCATGCTCTGGGTCCCAGCAAGGTGCAGGAGGGTAGGCAGTGGTGGCAGTCCTCTGGCAGGCAGTATGCTCTCTCTGCTGCACCTTCTAGCTTCCCAGCAGCCTGGGGGTTTCCGTGCTGGTGGTATAGCACCAGGCTAGAGGGACCTGGGGAAAAGCCTTGCATCTAAGTGGGTGAAGTGAGTTCCCTCAAACTCCAAATGACAGGAGGGGATGCCACAGAGGGAGGCAGCTTGAAATACAATGGGCAGGACAGGTTGATCCTTGGTGGCGGGAAATGACACAACAGTTTCTAAAGACTCTGACGCCACAAGCCTAAATATAGATGCCTAATGCCAAGGAGCATGAATCAGACACCATCCAGCCTGAGATGGGTGGGTCCATGCAGGGCTCCTCACAGAGACACTGCTCACACAGTACAGGACGCTATTCTCACAGTGGTGGCTTATCCCAGCTGTTCTCATGGTCTGAGAAAGACCTGAAGGAACAGGGCTACTTCATGGCGGACAGTGAGACATTTTAAGTAAACCTCATCCACATTCCACGCTCCTGCTGGCCTGGTGAAGGGAGGGATTTCTCCTCCTCAGTTTCTCTACAATGCTACTGCTGAGCCTGTGTGGCAGCAACCCTCAGACAGAAGGCAGCTCTCCAGGGCAGAGCCAGGCAGTGCATAAAGGCCTCTGACCAGCAAGAAAATTCTCCTGAGGCCCATGGACGCTCATGGAGAGGCAGGTTCAGCCACTCTGAATAGTGGCCAGCCCCTAGCTTGGGCCATCAGAGAGATAGAGGAGGGGCATGGGGGTCTGCCTTTTGTCTGTGGGTGAGGGTGCCTGGGAGAGTACAGCTTCAGGGACTTGATGGATTCAGAGGAGGCGACACAGCAGGAGTTGGAGGACTTCAACAGGGTGGACAGGTGCCACAGCCCCAGGGCAGAGCTGCCTGTTGTGTGCCAGCACCGTGGCAGAACATACACCAAGGCATTCTGTCAGGGAGGGTGGGGAGACATTTCCTGTGATGACAGCTGCGTGGGGCAGGTGTTGGGGCAGAGAGCAGAGTCCAGCACAAGGTAAGCAGCGGCAGGTGTCAAGCCCAAGGAACCAGGCTGGTGAGGCATGCATGTGACTACTCATGACCTGTGAAGTCAAATTCCATTTCAATAAACATTAGGTTGAACCAAATGGAATTGCTGATAGTGGCAACAGTCAAACTACACTTCTAGCCATTTAAAAACTCGTGAAGGTAAAGCAGCATGCACATTCCTGAGCATCCTAGCCCAGCCCACATGCCACCTGGTGTGTAGGCACTACTGACTGCACCTGCCGACTTTGGTTTCCCATGACACTCTCCGTGAGCAGGCAGCCAGGTGCCCAGAAGTCTCTGGGGACAGGGCCTCCCTTGCTGACTCAGCTCAGTCACACAAATAGGCCAATTCTCCAGCACAGGAGATACCAGGCCAGCCTCCATGCTATCCTCATTCCCATCTCTGTGGCCTTGTACAATAATACAGCAGCACCCCAGAGGCGTGACACCTTCAGGGCTCTTGGAAAATCCTGCTGCTTCTTGCTCACTTCTTACAAATGTGATTATGGCATTTTCAGTGACCCAATCTTGAATAGCAGTGGTCTATTTCTCAAATGCCTGTGTCAATTTTCCTGAAAAGTACCTAGAGATGTCTAGGCAGGCTGTTTAAAAAGTGTTCCTATTTGCAATGACTTAACTTTGTGAACCAGAACTTCCTAAATATTGTTCAATCAAAATGGATACAGAAATAGCAGCTGGAGAATGTATGAGGCAGTTATCCCATGCCCCACATCTGCTCCAACACTGTGTTCGGCAGTGGACTCCCTGCCTGTTTGGGAGTGCACTGGAGCCCATGCGCGCGCGCACACACACACACACACACACACACACACACACTTGTCAAGTACTGTCTCACCATTGCTTGGTTTTATTTCGGAGAGGATAAAGCTTCTCTGCTTCAGAGACACAAATAGCCTTGTCCCTGCAGGTAATACCCCCTCCCTGTGGCTCACCCACAGAAGACTGTCTTCCCCAAACTTGTGACTGTCCTCTGTCTTCCTGCCTCCAGCATCCAGGGTATGTGGGGAGCAGAGAAGGCAGGCCCGGGCCACCAGTGAGGGGAAGTGGCCACCAGCTCTGGCCACAGGCAGGGCAACTCAGACCCAGAGTTGGTTCCTGCTCTGCCCTTGGCAGGATGGAAGGACACAGACGAGCCCTTATCCCAGGGGGAAAGTTGATGGCACTGAGTGGCACTGACACGTAGCTGGCCCACAGCAGACTCTCCTGTCAGCTCGGTGCCTTTGTCAGTAGAATTAAACAGTAATCAGGACAGCAGCACAGTGACCCAACTGTGCACTTGTCTTTCCCTTGCCAACCCTCAAAGAAGCACTGTGTCAAACCAAGAGGAATGACTGTTTCAAGCAAGGTTGGGGCCAGGAGGCGCCTCTAGTGGTCAAGGAGATACAGGGGCTTTCAGGCCAGTGAGGGGAGGCCACTGTGCTTCAAAAGACTCTGCAGTAGCCCTTTCAAAGGCGTTAAAGACACTAAGAAAGTTGTCATGGGACCAGTCTGGCTTGAAGAGCCCACCAGTGCTAACCACATATTTTCTCCCCTCACCCACAGTGCAGTTCGACATGATGAGAGCCTGTAACCTGGTTGCCACAGCAGCGCTTGCTGCAGGCCAGCTCACCTTCATACTGGGGCTCACAGGTCTCCCCTTGCTGTCGCCTGATGTCCAGTGCTGGGAGGAGGCCATGGCTGCTGCATTCCAGCTGGCAAGTAAGTATCTTAGGCAGGTGTGCCCTTAGCTCTCATCAGGACTGGCAGGCTCATCATGGCCTTCAGATGGCCATGGTTGTGGGGGGTCCCCTAGGGCCTTTGGTGGTCTGAGGGGGAGCTACGGGGTATACCTCTGTGTATGGCCACAGGGCTACTGAGAGTCCCTTGGGGCATCTTCCTTCCCCACCTGCTGCCATGGATAAAACAAAACAGAAACCCACTTAGCCCCACCTGGCTTTGTATCTCTGAGACATCCTCTCTCATTCTAAATCCTGAGTCACATACCAATACTAGGCCTTGCTCTTCTAAATGGTGGGATTTGAGATTTGGTGGACCCTTCTGTAGCCCACATGGAGCTGCCTGGGTCACTCACCTCCCTTGATAGTGCGCCAGCCAAGAAGGGCAGAGTCAGCCTGATCTGGGCTGAGAGGGAAAGCACAAAGCTCTGCCACCCCCAATGGCTCTGCCACCTCCCAGCTAAGATGCTAAGAGCACGAATGGGGAGGTATTACAAACAGGTTCCAGGGATCTTCTGGGGCCAACACAGGCCTATTCTAAGAACAGTATACGACCAAGTGTAGAGAACATGCTAGCACATCGCAGAAGGCCCAGTGGACAGTAAGGCATGTGATGCCCCTGCCTGACTTTGACACAGATGCTTCCCTGAGTCCTACAGGAGTGTGAGGGTCAGAAGGCCTGGAGCAAGGCCAGAGGCCAGATGTATGGTGCTGGGCCCACAACACTTGGGTCTACCCCTGTTACTCTGGGGCTGACATGGGCTAGGGCATGAGAAAACCTTGCTGTCTTTAAAAGTGAGAGAAATAGAATTGTCATTAATAATCCATAAATGTTCTGGGGGAGTTCTAGACAAATGGTGGAATCCACAGCAGCCGTCCAGCCAGGACCTCAATCGACCAGAGGTTTTCCTCCTGGCGCTGCCCTGTCTTACTGGCTCAGAGTTTGAAGGCTTATGGATGAGGGCCAAGATCAGGATTCCTGCTGCTCACTGGGAACACATCAGCTCAGTGTCTGTGAAGGGACCCCATCAGCACAGGGCCAGTATGGGCAGGTTTTAGCAGACCCACTTTCCTTTCCTTCTTGGTACAGAACCATAGCGTCTCCCAGCATTGGACAGGAGAACCAGCAGGGAATCTGAAGTAAATGGTTTGAGGAAATAATAAATCCTGGGCTCTTATCTTTCTTGAGAAATACAATTTCTAGAATGAGGCCTACAGGCCCTGGCAGGTGCTCATGTGATGGAAAGCACCCAGGAGAGTCAGGACATCAGGCTGTCCTGAGCACTGTTGTGGCAACGTTGTCCTGGGCTAGTCAGTTCCCCACAAGGCTTTGGTAAAAGAAAACAGGGCTTAGCTTCAGAACTGGAACTGTATCTATCCTGGCTCTGTCCCCATCAGTATGAACTTGGGCATACCTTGAGCCAACACGAGTCTCAGTTTACACAAGTGTGAAATGGGGTGCTCTCTACTCCCCACTGATTGTGAGAACTAATGAAATGGCTCAGTTCTGTCCTCTACCTCCTCCATAACTGTGGTGAAAACATGAGATTCCAGGGGACAGGGCTCATTCAGGAAGCCGCCCATGTTGCCCTCTGCCGACCTCAGGGCCATAAAACAGAGACAGTTCTCAGTCATCCAGAGACCACTAGTCTCTATCACATGTGACTATCTGAAATTCCATCCTTTAAAAAAGGAAATGGAAGATCTGGAAAATGTGATTAGGAAACACTGGGCTAAAAAAATGAAGGTATTTTAGTGGTAAAAAAGAAACAAAAGAAATTGGTTTTGATTCTTAAAATAATTCCTTCCAGCAGGATAATCAAATTGATCATTGTATTTCTTAATAAATCTTGAGAGTCTTATTTGGAATTATTAGGAGAACTGCCAGTAGGTTTGGCATGTTGAAAATGATAAGCTTACTTTCTCTGCAAACTCTTATTTCAGGACAAGGTAGTGGTGTTTTCAAATAACATTTGTTTAGCAATCAAAATGGAGAAAAGCACCCCAATTAATGAAAATCATTGTCCCACAGCAGTCTCAGGGATGCTGTTAAAGGTCTCCTGAGGGCCATGTCCTAGAGGATTGGGGAACTGGTGACAGGGGTGGGTACTGTGCTCCCCTCTCCTGAGTATTTCCAGGTCAGTACAACCTGTGACAAGGTTGGACCAGGCTCTGTTCAAAAACCACCAGACAGGTGGCGGCCAGGGGGAAAGGCCAAAAGTACTGGTGATGGCTCTTGGCATTTCAGGCAGCTATTCTCTCCCCCTCAGTGTCCAACCATCACCCCTAAAAGGTCTGTTTTGCCCAAAAAGGAAATGCATTTGGCCCTGTTTAGACTGGCTTCATTGACAAACAGGACGGAGAGCAGCTATGTGCCTTTCTTCTATCATGCTGCTAATTTTAGAGTTGAGTTTTTTTCCTGTGCTTGGGGAGAGACTGGAGGGCGCCAGGATGTCCTGTCACAGGACAAGGAAACGCCTGCTATTACCTGTTATGCAAGCGGACCTCAGTCCCAGCACCAGGCCGAGGTGGGGTGAGCAAGGGGTAGGATACTCATAAAAAGAGTAAGGGAAAATATATAGTATCGCTGAGGAGGCAGGAGGATGCCACATACCTAGAAGGAGACTCCGTTATCCTAGAACAGGGAAGGTCATGGTCTGTGCTTTCCCTTGTTTGTTCCATCAGCCTCTTTGGGCACCAGGGCTACACTCAGCACCACACCTGGGTTGTGAAGGGACTACCCTGCTCCTCAGGGCTTCCTACCCTGAGCCTGAGAGAAGGCACTTGAGGCATGTAGGGCCTGCCATACGGCATGTCCCCTCTCACTTTCCTCAGCTATATGGCTGCAGAGCTTATCTGCTCATACCACAGGCCTTTTTCTCTCTCATTACTCTGCCTTCCTTCCTTGTCAATGCCTCTTCTCTTTTCTCTACTGCACTCTGGCCCTTGCATGTTCTATAGTCTTGCTGATTTGGGTCGACAGGCGCAGAAAGTGAAGGAGTGTTGACTGGGATCAGGGCAGGTGACCTATGAAAGGTATGAAGGTCATTATAGCTTCTGATTACTGCAGCCACCCCCTGGCTCTGGCACCAGACACTAGAGCATTACAGGGAGCAGGGCAGAAAGCTGAGTGATTCCTTAGCTCTCTGTGGTTCATGAGAATGTTCTAAGCTCTCAAGTGTGTCCCGGTTGCAGGCTGCTGAGTTTACTCTGGTCAGCTATGAGTCCCTTCACTTTGGTGCCATCTGTGTGGTGGGGAGAGTGATCACTTGGACCCACAGATGTGCTGTCTTCTAACTGCTGGGTGACACCCACGCTGAGAAGTGCTCAGTTCCAAAGTGTGGCGAATGTGCTCATTGGTGCAGGCCATGGGTTCTCCACAGGGTCTGTGGGCACTGAGGCATAGGGAGAGCCCCACCAGGCACTTATGCTGTCTACCCTGTGTGGGCAAGTGTCCTTCTTGGTGAGGACTCTGCTAGGCTCTGAATGTTCCTACTGTAATACTCTCCTACCTGCTCCTCTAGTTCTTACACAGCTACCCTGTGCCTTGCTTTCTCTGCCCAGGACTAACTGACCAAGGTTGGCCTACATTATTAGATGGGACAATATAGTGGCCAGCCACACAAGACTGTACTTGGGTCAAGTGGCATCTTCAAAGGGCAACTCATTTGCCATGACTGGAGCCACAAGGGCAACTGTGCTGCCTAGCAGAATCCAGATAGAACCATGGCCATGCCATGGGGTCAATCTGGTGAGGTCACAGCAGATGACCTCAGTCATCGCCCACATGTACTCTCGGACATCTGTGTGAGGACCTGTGGCTTCCTTGCTACAAGACCACTGGCTTAGCAGGGTCCCCCTCTGTCTGGAGCTGTGGTCTGGCAGATGAGAGTGATCCAGATGACAAAGGCTCTGCTTCCCGCCTGCTTCTACCTTTAAAACAA
Organism: Galagoides demidoff; assembly: GCA_963574575.1. Taxonomy (NCBI): domain Eukaryota; kingdom Metazoa; phylum Chordata; class Mammalia; order Primates; family Galagidae; genus Galagoides; species Galagoides demidoff. The sequence continues at coordinate 3,585 of CAUYQV010194223.1, read as the reverse complement.
TCTTTTGTCTCCATCACCATTATAATTTGAAAAATGATGGCGTATAACAAAATAATCCCAATTACTACCTCAAGGACATTAGAAACCAAGGACACAGGATGATACCAACCTATCTCCATGATAACCAGTGATACTCTGAGAAAAAGCTAACTCGCAGAAGTCAATTTTTTTTTTTTTAAATAGCCTTCCAAGTGGTACTTAGGTTTCCTTGGGAACATTCTCCAACAATTTAAAATCTTCTATGGAAGCTAACAGATAGGCTCAAGCCCTCATACCACAGAGGGCTGTTTTTCCCGAGCAGATGAATTTGAACCTGTTCATTTTCTTTTTTTTTTTTTTTTTTTGAGACAGAGCCTCAAGCTATCCCCCTGGGTAGAGTGCCATGGCACCACAGCTCACAGCAACCTCCAACTCCTGGGCTCAAGTGAGTCTCCTGCCTCAGCCTCCCAAGTAACTGGGACCACAGGCGCCCGCCACAACACCTGGCTATTTTTTTTGGTTGCAGCCGTCATTGTTGTTTGGCGGCCCGGGCTGGATTTGAACCCGCCACCTTAGGTGTATGTGGCTGGCGCCTTAGCCACTTGAGCCACAGGCACCGAGCCAACTTGTTCATTTTCTAACTGCTAACACCTCAATTTCCATAGGTGGCACTTCAGAATTAGTGTCATCTGCAACTGTGATGTTTCACTGCACATGCTTCCATAGCTGACGGACATAAATGTTCACCAAGATCACTTCCAACATTGCACTCAGGACACTCTTTACTTCCTGGCTCTGCTAGCTCCCTCCCCGCAGCACAGGTCCCTCAAGTTAGAGTAAGATGACTCTTAAGAGTGTTATCCTCTCAGGATGACACGAGGCATGCAGGGCCTGCTATAGAGGCATGTCCCCTCTCATTCTCTTCAGAGAGTGTTATGGGCCCTGAGCAAAGGCGCCTAGGAGCCATACCCAGCTTCATGTCTGCCGGCTTTCTTCCTCCACTTCTGTAACTCTCAAGATTTATTCTAATGCACAACCAGGGGATTACAGGCATTGCCTTACTCCTTCCCTGTATTCTGTTACCCAGAAACAAATAAATTGCTTTCAAAGAAAAAAAAAAGATTTATTCTTATGCTGGCAAAACTTATACACACATTAATGGCCCACAGTCCACCCCCTAAAGATGCTAATTTATCAGTCCTCAAGCGGTCAGTGGAGATAAGTACTTACTGTACTGGCATCTCCTGAGCTAGAGAAAAATTCTGCTGTTTCCATAGGTGCAGGGATCTTCTCCAAGAAATATAACATTTTTTGTTTGTTATAAGAAGGCAGTACTTTGCTTGGTCTAGATCATTCATTTCTCTGTCTTTTGTCCCCAGTCTCTGCCCAACCACATCTGCCTTTCTCTTCCTTTCCTTTCACCTTCCCCCACTGCTAAGAATGCTGTGTAGCTTTGCACTCCCAGGAATCCTACACTTGTCTCTCACCTTTCCCTTCCCAGTTACCTCCCTCTAGAGAGAATCATTTGGATCCCCTTCTTCTTTCTGCTCACAATTGGCAACTGCCAACTACAAAGGGGCCTGAGATGCTGTGAGTCTGTCTGCCCCAAAAAGCTCCTCTGCAGGGCCCCTCCACTTATGTCACCTGTGGGTATATTTGACAGTCTCTCCAAAAGGAAGGCCTTGTGACAGAAGCTGAAGCCCTGGGAAGCAGGCAGGAAGGAAAGCAGAGGGAAAAGGGCTGTGGGGCTGGCTAAGCTGTAACTCACACTGCTGGCGGCTGGCTCACAGGAAGAGGCTGTTTGCTTTGGCAATATAACTTCATGAAGATGGAATTGATTCCATGTGCACAATTTAGTATGTTTGTTAAAACTCTTCCCTTAGAATTGTTTCTAGAAAACTGATTAAGTTTTGGGAGAAAAATCTTTAAGGGAAAGAACAATGGGAAGAAAGGGACCTTCACATCAAGACAGTGACAGAAATGCCTGTAGCCAGCCCATCTCCCAGCAGAGAAGTCTATGGATGTGAAAGGCTGCTTTACTCCAGAGCAACATCCATAGCACAGCGCCATTACCCAGTGAGTGTATGTGGCCATGTGTGCCTCTGTAGTCTCATATTTTCATTTACTTTTTACTGCTGACACACAGATCACACGGAAGATTCCCTCAGGCCACGTGTCTACTTAGTGCACATACATAAACTTTTCTCTGTCAGTCAACGTAGGATCTGGATGATTGTCAACCACAAGAGCCAATAACAATCTCTAACAGCTATGCCTCCAGAGCCCGTGTCTCTGGCCAGCCCCATTCTCATAGCCCTGGTGTGCTCAGATCCATGCAGGTGCCTTATGTGGTTCATGGCCTGGACCCAGTGTTCTAGTGGGCTCTTTGTAATCTCATTGGTGTATGAAAGGACTGTTCTACATTTTTAAACTCTTTTTCTGTCTTCCAAGTTGTACCAAAGTAAAATGGAAGTCAACACTGGTCTTTACACAAAATAAGTAATGTAAATATCAAATTTTAGCTAACCTTTTTCACACAAGGCATAGCTATAAACTTTTCTTTTCTACTACTCTAGTAATAATAAGGGCCAACAAAAGTACAGCCTCTGAATTATGCTACCAGTTAGAGAAGTGAGACACCCAGAACTCTGCTCAAAACTAGCCCAGTGCCACTTATTGCTAGATTTTCAGTAAACAGTTTTCAAGATTAACAATGAGAGGCAGGGACCTGACTTGTTTATCTTACCTCGTAAACAAGGTATCACCTATCAGACTTGCTATTTACACTGATCCACGGTTCTCATCACTTTTCCAACTTGTACTTGCAGGATGCAGATGGCTATGCCTAGGTTGTTTGTGCACATGTGAATTTATACATCTTTAATCCATTTATCTATTCAGTGTTCTTTCATCTTATATTTTAAAAAATAGTGTTCTCAGCCTGGCACGGTGGCTCACATCTGTAATCCCAGCATACTTTGAGGCCGAGGTGGGTGGATGGTTTGAGCTCAAGAGTTCGAGACCATTCTGAACAAGAGTGAGATCCCATCTCTACTAAAAACAGAAAAGCTGGGGTGGCACCTGTGGCTCAAAAGGGTAGGGCACCGGCCCTATATGCTGGAGGTGGCAGGTTCAAACCCAGCCCCAGCCAAAAAAAAACAAAACAAAACAAAAAAAAAACAAAAAAACTAGCTGGGTGTCTTCGTAGGTAGGCAGCTGCAGTCTCAGCTACTTGGGAGGCAGAGGCAGGTGGATCACTTGAGCCTAAGAGTTTGAGGTTGCTGTGAGCTATGATTCCATGGCACTCTACCCAGGGTGACAGAATGAGACTCTGTCTCAAAAAAAGTGTTCTCAGAAGCAGATACAGATCTGAACCTTGAGTTTGTGTGCGTGGTAAGCAATACACTAGCTAACCATAGGAGGTAAAGTAATAAATGGTTAAAAGAGACTACTCTGTTTTCTTTCTTTTTTTTTTTTTTTTTGAGACGGAGCCTCAAGCTATCCCCCTGGGTAGAGTGCCATGGCATCACAGCTCAGAGCAACCTCCAACTCCTGCGCTCAAGCGAGTCTCCTGCCTCCGCCTCCCAAGTAGCTGGGACCACAGGC
>CAUYQV010194220.1:0-32758 GCA_963574575.1 Galagoides demidoff | reverse complement strand
CTTTTTTTTTTTTTTTTTGAGATGGAGCCTCAAGCTATCCCCCAGGGTAGAGTGCCATGGCGTCACAGCTCATAGCAACCTCCAACTCCTGGGCTCAAGCGAGTCTCCTGCCTTCGCCTCCCAAGTAGCTGGGACCACAGGCGCCCGCCACAACGCCCGGCCATTTTTTTTTTTTGGTTGCAGCCATCATTGTTGTTTGGCGGGTCCGGGCTGGGGATTCGAACCCACCACCTTAGGTGTACATGGCTGGCGCCTTAGCCGATTGAGCCACAGGCGCCGAGCCACATTATTTTTCTTTAATTTTCTTCTTCTAGCCACTAGACCATGAGGGACCTTTATATTATTCTTGATTATAAAATCTTAAATTATTTTCAATAAATACTACTAAATAGTATCTGTGATGAAATCCTATAGAGACCAAGTAGTGTGAGTCAGTTTCTCTAGAAACATAAAACATGAATAATTGTTATTTTAGAAAATGATACAAGAAAGACCATAATATAATACAGTATTACTTCTAGGGGAGTGATAGTGATACGGAAAACAGAATTCAAGAAGAGAATTGAGAATAGTTTGTGGAAGAGTAGTCTGGATCTGGGAGATGGAATCTAGTGAATAAACAATGTTTAAATATTTCTTGTGTGCTGAGGATAAAAAGCTGAGTAAGACATAGTCCCTGTCCTTATGAGCCATGTGTCTGGTAGAGACAGAAAGGCAAATAATAGCACAGATTGATAAGAGCTGTGATAGAGTTATCTTGGAATGCTAAGAAAGGGGGCATCTAAATCAAGTGGGAGAGACAATGGGGCAAATCCCAAAGGACATTCTAAAGGAGAGACTAGAAAAACTATTAAGAAGGAATTCAGCGAAGGTCAAGACTAGCTTGTTTCAGGAGAGGGATCAGCAGATATGAAAGTACATAGGCAGGAGATGACATTGTTCAGGAACAATGAACTGTGTCCAGCTGAGTGAAGCTATTGAAGTTATTGTGAAAGTAATTTGAGCAATGGCTTCAATTTCTCTCAGTGAGGAACAGCAAAGTCTTCTTAGAACAGAATGGGAATATTTTGGAGATGCTGCCAAGAGGGGCGGGAGAGAGCAGAATAGGAACACACAAAAGGGGATTGCTAAGCAACGCTGAGGCCCCAATATCATTGGTGCTCTACAGATTCATAGACACAGATCTGCATCAGCCCAAGTATAAGAGTAGAGAAATGAGATGGCTAGATTAACCAGGGACTAGAAGGAGCAGGAAGCAAGAGAATAGCAGTAGCAGTAACAGGTATAATAGTGGAGAGCAAATGATAGATAGGGTCAAGGTGAAATAGAGAAGGCAGAGTAGAACTGACATATTCAGAAAAACAGAATGGTCCGGAGACTGGAGAGAGGTCCTGATAAGGTTGAAGAGTCAAGTTAGAGGTTAGTAAGAGTGAGAAAGCTGAAAGGATAGGATGTGTGTTTGTTAGGGAGCCGGATGTGGCAGTTTAAGGTCATGGCAGCTTTGAGGATTGAGTCCTGGGAGTGGAACTAAAATAGAGTGGGGTGAAAATCTTTGATGTACACAGAAGAGATCAAAGACTTCCTGTATGAGCAAAGGCAAAGAATCCCAGTGTTTGTGGAATGTGGTATGGAACAGTGTGGCGGGTGTGATATAAGTATGGGGATTAATGAAAGAAAAAGCTGGGAGGTGGGAACTGTTTATACGGACACAAGAACTTGAATTTTAACTATATAGGCAGAGAAGTTTCTCAGAGTGATTTAAAAGCTCTCTTAGGAAGATTATCCAGCATAAGTTTATCGGGTGGTTTAGAAGCAGGAAAAGACCGAAAACATGTCTCTATATCTCATTTTCTGGCAGCAATCTTTTTGGGTTCCTTCCGCATGCCCTATCAAGAGATAAAGAATGTCATCCTGGAGGTGAATGAGGCTGTTCTGACTGAGTCCATGATCCAGGTAAGGAGTAAGCTGCTGGAGCTGGCTCTCCTGCCAACTGTGCACCAGCCTCAGCCCCTCTGCTTAGATGAAGAGGCTCCTCCTCTAGCTTACTGACTTATGGATGCTAGCTTTGCAGAAGCTGCTGTATCTCTGGTGGTCAGGTTATTTCTGGTATATTTTTCAAAAATCCTGCCATCTTAATAGCTGTGCCCCCTACCCCTTGTTTTCTTCTTAATGGTCCTTGGGCAGAGTGTGGAGCTGATAAGAGAGTAAAAGTTGTTTAGGCTCAAGCTGTCAGCTATTCCCACTCAGACTGAGACATCTCTTCTCTTTCAGAACCTCATTAAGCAGATGCCAGAGCCAGAGCAGTTAAAAATGCTTTCTGAACTGAAGGATGAATATGATGATCTGGCTGAGTCAGAGCAGTTTGGCGTGGTGGTGAGTGCCTGTGGCTGTAGGCTCTTCTCTGCGTCCCTTATTCCCCTCCCCTCTGGAGAATAGCCTGGGCACTTGTTTCTTACCCCTTATCTATTTTGAACTTATCTTTGTCTCTCTCTTCTCCCTACTCTGGAGCTCGGATCATCCGTAGGAGGTTCAAGCCTGTATCTTTTTCTTACTTTTCTCTCTGTTGGCTATAATGGAATTGTTTGTCTTCTCCATTAGATGGGAACGGTGCCCCGTCTGCGGCCTCGCCTCAATGCCATTCTCTTCAAGCTACAATTCAGTGAACAAGTAGAAAATATCAAGCCAGAAATTGTGTCTGTCACTGCTGCATGTGAAGAGTTGCGCAAGAGTGAGAGCTTTGCCAGCCTCCTAGAGATTACCTTGCTTGTTGGAAACTATATGAATGCTGGCTCCAGGAATGCTGGTGCTTTTGGCTTCAATATCAGCTTCCTCTGTAAGGTAAGCCAAGGGGTTCAAGTAGGACAACACAAGAGAAGTCTATGGCCTCTTTGAGGCCATAGACTGAGGTCATCTTGGGCATGTCAGGACTAACGATTTCTCTTTTTATCCTGAGCTTCGAGACACTAAGTCCACAGATCAGAAGATGACGTTGTTGCACTTCTTAGCTGAGTTGTGTGAGAATGACTATCCTGATGTCCTCAAGTTTCCAGATGAGCTTGCCCATGTGGAGAAAGCCAGCCGAGGTGGGCAGGTTGGGGTGTAGCCAGAATATGATTCTGAGCCCCCAAAAGCCTCTGCATGGAGAGGGAAATAAGTCACAGTCTAGATTTTCAGGTCATTTTCTGTTCAGACTATTTTAAGTGAGAATGGGGGAGGACTTAGGCATGGTGTCTAAGCCACAAAGGAGGAGTATAAGGCCAAAAAGAGATCTTCATGTTTAGAAATGGGAAGCAATCTTTCCTTTCCTAGGGAAATACCAAACACCAAAAAAAACTGGAAGAAAGGCAGGTGTTTTTAGTCTAGGTTAACAGTTTTTCTCATTCAGAAAGCATAGAGTGAATTAACAAAATCAGGCCTCACTGTCCTGGAACTAGACAAAGCAGAAGCATTCAATAGAAATAGGAACAGCTTTCTGCCCTGCCTCTGTCTTTCTATGTATATCTCCTCCCTCCCAGACCCTGTCCTCTAAAATAAATGAGACCAAGGTCACAGGGGACTTCATAGATTCATGTTAAATTAAATGAAGCTTCTCTTCTGTACTGTACACCTTGTGGAGGGTGGGGGTTCAATTATCAAATAATTGATAGTCTCCCAGGAAAGGTGAAAAATTAATGTGAGAAACAACTGAAGTTATTACATAAGAGAGCTAAAATAGTTAAGTATCAGAATATGTGTGTAGACTGAAGCTGTGCTTTGAAGAGTGAAGCTAAGGGGTCTTGAGGCTGGAATTATAAGTAAGCTCTTACTGTCTATTTTGGTATTTCCTTTAGTTTCTGCTGAAAACTTGCAAAAGAACCTAGATCAGATGAAGAAACAAATTTCTGATGTGGAACGTGATGTTCAGAATTTTCCAGCTGCCACAGAGGAAAAAGACAAATTTGTTGAAAAAATGACTATATCCTCTGGAAAGGAGTTGCTGCCTAGAAGGGAAAGAAAACTGTTGGAGGGGTGCACAGCAGGATAGATAATAGCAGTGCACAGTTTTTCCCTCTTAAAATAACTTTCTTTCATTAAGTACATAGTTCTTAAAAACATTCAAATTGCTGTGGCAGTGAAAGCAAACCACACAGGTCCACTGGAAGTTTCCCTTGATTCCCCTTCCCTGTGCCCCATCTATAGTTGCAGACACACTCATGCACTTCATGTACTCCCCCCTTTCCCAAAGGCAACCACTGACACTGGGCTTCTTGCTGATTTGCACCTCTTGAATTTGTTTTAAACAAAAACTACATTGTATTGCATTTGCACATAATATGTCTTAGCCATGTTTCCATATTAGCATGTGCAGAAGTTTCTTTTTAAATTACCACCTTCTAATTTATAGGTATGTCACAGCTTTTGGTTTACTGTTCCCCTATTTAGGATATTTAGATTGCTTTTGATTTTTTGCTGTTTGAACAGTGCTGTATTGAACATTCCTTTGCATATCTGAGTAATTTTCTGGGTTAGAGAAGTGAGTCTGCTTCTCGGTGTTAGTCCTTTACTCCTTGGCTGCACAGCTTTGTGAAAGATGCACAGGAGCAGTATAACAAGCTGCGGATGATGCATTCTAATATGGAGACTCTCTATAAGGAGCTGGGTGATTATTACCTCTTTGACCCGAAGAAGTTATCTGTGGAAGAATTCTTCATGGATCTGCACAACTTTAGGAATATGTTTTTGGTGAGCAAGGGATACCTACTGACTGAATCTTTTGTGGACTTTTCTCACTTTCCACAGGCTACATGTTGGTGGTGGTAGGTGTACATATATGTCTGTGTGTTCTTTCCCCCTCCTCCCCACAGCAAGCAGTCAAGGAGAATCAGAAGCGGCGGGAGACAGAAGAAAAGATGCGTCGAGCAAAACTAGCCAAGGAGAAGGCAGAGAAAGAACGGCTAGAGAAACAGCAGAAGAGAGAGCAGCTCATAGACATGAATGCAGGTGAAGTAGTAAAGAGGGCTGATAAATTGAGCCAGGAACTTTTGGAAGGTTTCTCTGTCTAAAATCTAGAGGCCAGAGAGAATAGCTCATGTCTGAGCTCAACTCCTGGCAAATGATTTTTGGCAGCTTTCTACCTCCAGGTCTTGATGCTTAACTTTAACCTGAATTCAGTTCTAAGCACATTCCAATTTTCCATGCTAAAATCTTTTTCTCGCTTTTGCTGGTTCTTGCATTATATCTTATCTCCCCAGTGATTTTAGTATTGCTGTAACACGTACTCTTTCCATCTGCCCATCCAGAGGTTTCTCAGGCCTGTTTTCATTACCTCCACTAAAGCTTTTGGGTTTTTCCTGACCTTCCTCCCATCTTTTCATGGTGGCTTGTCTTCCCTTTCTGCTTATTTCACTAAGTACTGTGTCTCTAGTCCCTTAGCACAGTTGTATATACTATACAATTATAAATGGATTGAACTTCTGGAAAGAGATGAGGAGCTGGCCAACCTCTTCTTTTTTCAGCAGAATCTCTATTTCACTACCAGAAGCCTGTCTTTGTTGAAACATATGGTCTCAATTACTGGCCCTCTGTTTCCTGTTTCTGCTTCTTTCCTGCTGCTGATTCCCTGCCCTTCCACCCCCACTGCTCTCTCTGCGGGCAGCGGAAATACAGCATACATTACTTACACGGCACTGAGCTGATGCCACCCTGCTCTGAACCTTGGGGCCGCAAGCCTTCTGCAAGCAGAGGGGCTTAAAGGGGGTTTTAGACCTGCCAGTTATGTTAGAATTAGCACTTTGTGGAGCACAAGCAGTAAGTGCTCCTGTAACACCAGCACCTCTTGTTCCCAGGGACTTTCTTTATACTTTTCTGGAGCACAGTTCCGTTACCCACCTCAGATGTAATCCACAAACCTGTACCAGTAATGCTATCAAAGCCCACACCTAGTATCCGTCACCTTCCCCTGGACCTCAGTGGCTCTTCTGTAGGTATTAGGATGTAGTGGGGAAAGTGGAGTCCAGCTGTGCTGTGGGATGAGGGCTGCACCCCGTCAGCAGGTGGCGTAGTTGACCTTGCCCTGGTCCTAGGACCCTAGTCAAGCAAATGAGGTTGGAATGTAGGTCAGATGCACTGGTGATGCTCAACCACCAGGTGGCGCTGGAAGCAGTGAGCCCCCTACCTTGGCTCGGGCAGCCAACCGGCTCCGTGGGATTTCACAGTTTCAGGTTTCACGATCCTGAGCTGTTGCCATGGAAACTGAACCAGGCTGGAACAAGGATTCCACATTAACTCTTTGTATTCCAGCCTGGCTTCTTCTCTTAGATGCAGAGCTGGCTTCAGGGAGACCCAGCCACTGGAGGCAGTACTTAAGACTTGAAATACACTCTTGACTAGTGGTTCTCCTTCTCAGCTCTGGTCTGAAACCTGAACCGCGGTCTCCATGAGAGGTTTTTGTAAATTAGAGTGAAACACTTTGAGATAAAGAATGAATAATGTAGTTGTTTATTACTGTCACAATTGCAGTCTTTACTTATCCTGATCTTGGAGTTGGGCAGTTCAGCAATTCTGTGTGCCAGTCCTGACTGGGATACAGAGGATGGCACTGTAGGAAGATATACAAGGTTTGCCCTGGATAGTAGGCAGTGACATCTTTTGTTTTGACCATTTTTAAACAGATGTAAGTAAACAAGAGCCTGTGAGACTTAAGATTGAGCACTCTTTGTTCTTAGCTGCCAGCCCCTGTGGAAGAGGGGAAGCAAAGCAACAGCCATGCATTTTGTGTGGGGCTTGACATTTGCTGCTCAGGCTGAAGAGTTTACATTCTCCATCTTTGTTCATGACAGAGGGCGATGAGACAGGTGTGATGGACAGTCTTCTAGAAGCTCTACAGTCGGGGGCAGCATTCCGGCGGAAGAGAGGGCCCCGTCAGGGTAAGTAAGCAAATGGAGCTCAGTCTGAGTGTTGAGGGGGTGAGCCCTCTTAGCTCCCGGTCCTCTCATCTTGAGCTACAGAGCAGAAAATGGTGCCTTAAGGGTTTAGAAGCTTCTCCACAATAGTCCTTGCATCTAGAGTAGATTATCTAATCCTGTGTCTTTCATGTTAGACAGTACCGACTTTGGATAGTAGAGTTTGAGGGACTGACAACAAATCAGTTATATTTTATTATTCTTGCATTTCTTTCCACTCTTGAAGGCAAGATTTGGAACAAGGGAACTATGCTGCAGGACATAGGGATTTGACTGTGTGTGTTTATGAAAAAAATTGATCGAAACACAAAACTACACTTGAGGTATAGATTAAAACACAAAGAAAAAATAGTGTCTTTACTCTCAGTTTCACAAGCAGAAGACATACATAGATCAGATTAGTAAAAGAAAGTATAAAATTCTGTGCGAGATGGTTAGGTTTAGGAGCCTGTCAACTAAAGGATTGCGCCATGTGTAAGACTACCTTTCCCTTAGGTGCAGTTAGCCTCCACTGCCATAGTCTTCCCTTGCAGTCACTCCCCTTGCAGCCTACTTTCTTAACCTTCAGAAGATTTGAGTGGATTACATTGAACCAGAACCTCTAAAAAGAATTATAGAGACAGGAGAACAAATAATCCAGGCATGAGTATAGGGAAGGATTAATGGTTAAATTTCCTTGAGGGCAGCATACAGTGACCAAGAAACTAGTCTAAAGGCGTAGCCGGTGCTCTCTCTCACATGGAGATGACCCAACCCTGTGTTTAGTGAAGGCCCTTTGTGGCTAGGAGTGAGAATTTCTTCCCTAGGCTGAAGGACAAGAATTACAGAAAAGATATATCATTAAAGATTTCTACTTCAGAGGGCTTAAAACTATGTTCTTTTTCCTGACTTTTGGCACTCTGTAGCCCATTTGATATGAGCTTTACTTTATGAAAGTTATTATAAAGAGAAAGAGTTGTATAGCTTGTTTTGGCCAGTACTTAGCTATCAATACAGTAGTATCTGTACAACCTTGTAGTACATGTCACGGGCTGGAAAGGGAACCTTTAGGATCAAGGTATAGAGCATTTTAGCTCACAGAAACTCAGTGTCCTAACCTGAATGTTGTTGATCACTATGAGTTTCACCTGTCCCAGCTAGCTGCCTATTTCTACTGTATTTCCACTATACTTGGAATACCTAGAGGGAAGTTCCCTCCTGAAGGGCTCTTCTCTATGACTTTAGAACCTTCTCTAACGAAAGAATCCCTAGTTACAACTCTTATCCTTTTTCTGGCATCATCTGAATATAGGCTCTCTCAAGGAAAGGAGAGGTAGGTAGGAAGGCCTCAGAACTTTTTGGGATAGAGCATTCAGCATTATAGACAGTTTAAGTAGAGAGTGCCACTAGTATTACTATATTACTTTTGTATTCAGTCTTTAGGCTTTTGCAACATCATTTTCTACCTACTTTATAAGGTGAAGTGGCTATATATGAAGTATTTCTAGGCTAAGGAAAGTACATTGATTTCATCTCATCTCTGTTTTCTTTGACCCCCTTCAGCTAAGTACCAACTTACATCAGACTTTTGGTGGGGAATTCCCTGTCAAGCCTCTTCCTGTGGAACTATACTAGAATCCCAGATGCTTCCTATACATAGGCAGCCAGACATGAATGGTTTCCCTTTACTGGGGAGACCCCATTCTTCACTTCTTTCCAAGTAAGGAAAATAGGACTCATAGGCAAAAGAAACAGGGATTTTGTCAGAACCTAATTGTTTAGCAGAGGACCTGAAATAGTCAAAGTACTATCTTCCAGTCCAGAAGGAATAGGGAAAAACGTGAAATGAGAATACCTATCTTTAGGTAGCTCCAGACTGTAACCTTGTATTTCTGGGCTCTCAGGTGAGTTTACTAAATACACCTCAATATATCTGGGAGAATCTCTCCAAGAAGACATTTCTAGTTATTCTGGTAAGTTCTTTAGATCTGGGTATATTCATATCAGATAAAGTGATGTGATACAGCTTCACGTTAAATGTAAATAGAGGATGGACATTGAAGTGAAGTATAAAGAGCATAGGGCTAGGTAGGGATCAAAAGACCCAAAGTTGAATGTAGCTCTGAGACCATCTGTGTTACCTTAGGCAAGTTACTTAATGTTTTTAGGACTCAGTTTCCTCATGTATAAAATGAGAGTTGCATTAGAATGATCTCCAGGGTCCCTTCAAACTCTGAGTTTTTTTTAAATACAGTGAAAATAGGATTAAGAGGAGAAAAAAAGAGAGAGGCTAGGCCTAGGTAGTCCATGTTCAAAATACAAAGGCTCTGGTGGCTGTAGATTTCCCTCTGTGGCTACTGGATTTAGCTGTTCTAGCCCTTGCTAAGCTGTCTCTGACTATTCCTCTTGGCCAATTACTTTGAGCCCAAAAATAGAAGCACTATCAAGCATATCTGCCTCACAGCCCTCCTTATTCCCAGAATGGCAGCTGTCCCTATTCAAAGACACTAGCCTTTTCCCTAGGTTTAAAGGAATGTTAAAATCTTCCGGTCTCTGGAGACCTGCGGGAGTGACTAGTATACAAAGACCCATTGAAGAGTCAGAAGAGAAGAGTTACTATCAGAATTGATTCATTAAAAGCAACATGTAAACTGCTATGATCTGCAGGGTATGGGAGAACAATGGTTTGAGTGTCAAGGGGAAGAATCCATGTGATTGTATTATAGCTGTTGATTCAGGCCCATGATTGAGTCAGCTTGTGGTTTTATTGACTCAACTTTATCTCCATGTCTGAATTATGCCCTCTTACATACTCTCCTATTTGCTCAATGGGATAAAGTCAAGGGAAGAAAAAAATTTACTTCTCTTTCCCTTTCCTTCCCTCTACCACTTTCCAGCTTCCCTATTGGTTTCTGTTATACCTAACAGAACCTTAGAGTTGGAAAGACTCTAAAGACCTCTAGAGATTAGTATCTAACCAGCTCATAGGTAAAAGGATTTAAGACCTAGACAAGGTCTTGCACAGGTCTGCATGGCTGGTTAATGATAGAGACAGAGCTGTAGCCCACTTTTGTGAATCCAAGTCCAAGGCCATTTCTACTAAGTCTACATGATTCGACGGTGATCTCTCAGTATGGGCCAGAATATTTTCTTTTTCTTTTTCTTTTTCTTTTTTTTTTTTGAGACAGGGTCTTACTCTGTTGCCCAGGCTAAAGTGCAGTGGCATAATCATCGCTCGTTGCAACCTCAAACTCCTGGGCTTAAACAATTTTCCTGGCTCAGCCTCCTGAGTGGGCTAGGACTATAGGTGTGCATCACTACACCCAGCTAATTTTTTTTTAACTTTTTGTAGAGATAGGGTTTCACTATATCGCCCCCAGGCTGGTCTCAAACTCCTGGCCTCAAGCAGTCCTCTCAGCTTGGCCTTAGAGTGCTGGGATTACAGGGGTGAGCCATTACGTCAAGCCTAGAAATTTTTTTTTATACCTTCTAGCAATGAGAGTCATGGACATGTTGAAATCACTTCAGAGAGATCTTGTGATGACTGCCTATCTAGAGAAGGTTGATAAGAATGTTTCCTGTACCCCTACTTACTCTCCCCAAACTTTTGTAAAAATAGGACAGAAAGTATAATTAGAGTTTTAGATAATTTATTTAGGAGGGTAATGATTGGCCCATCTGTCCTAGTTTCCTCTTCCCTAAGGAAGCATGTTAACAGGAGTGCTTTCTCTTTAGTAATAGTTCTTCGCCTGTGTTTTAATAAAGATCTTTTCCCAAATCATTAACCTTTTAAAATTCAGCTACACCAGTATTATATGGTCAGTTTTACTGGTGCTTTTATCCCAGCATGCTCCCCCAACTTTTAGGAATCTCACCTCAGAAAACTTTGACCATTGTCTTAAGATAGTTCCCTTTCTCCCCATCCCATGTGGCATTTAGGATCCTCCCTGATTGCATCTAGTCAAAATGTTTATCTGGTTCTATTACTACATTTTTTTTTTTTTTGGAGACAAAGTCTCATTCTGTCACCCTGGGTAGAGTGCTGTGGCATCATAAGTCACAGCAACCTCTAACTCCTGGGCTTGAGCAGTCCTCCTGCCTCAGTCTCCCAAGTAGCTGGGACTATAGGTGCTTGCCACAACACCTGGCTAGTTTTTCTGTTTTTAGTAGAGATGGGGTCTTGCTCTTGCTCAGGCTAGGGTCAAACTCCTGAGCTGAAGCAACCCACCCACCTTGGCCTCCCAGAATGCTAGGATTTCAGGCATTAGCCATGGCACCCTGCCATTCTATGACTACTTCTTAATAGTCTTAAGTACTTAAGTTAGAAAGGAAGAGATCAGTTTTTCTTGATTTTTTAAACTGCTCAGCATAATGGTGGCACAGGAGGCAGAGTGAGAACCAGGATTCCTAGATTCTGTTGACTCTGTTGCCAGTTCCAACAAGAGCTTTCTCAATTCCTGACCTTAGGCCATATCATGACCATCCCTAGTGTACATACTTTCAAGGATTAAAAGGGAAATTTTGGTCTTCTCTCCACCTACTGCAGTGGTTCTCAACCTTCCTAATGCCGTGGCCCTTTAATACAGTTCCTGTGGGTCTCGACCCACATGTTGAGAACTGTTGACCTATTGTCTGCCCCTGGTTCTTATGAAGTCTATAATGCATCAGAAGCTCTGTTAGTCCAGGAAAATCTATAAATACTGCTTGACTAAGTACAATTGATTATTATAAATAATCCAACTAATCTTTTGAAATATTACCTTTATAAGTATACAGAAAGAGGCTCGCTTCTGTAGGACAGTGGTTATAGCACCAGCCATATGCACAGAGGCTGGTGGGTTCGAACCCTGCCTAGGTCAGCTAAACAACAATGATAACAGCAACAAAAAAATAGCCAGGCGTTGTGGTGGGCGCCTGTAGTCTCAGCTACTTGGGAGGCTGAGGCAGGAGAATGGCTTAAGCCCAAGGGTTTGAGGTTGCTGTGAACTGTGATGCCACAGTATTCTACCAAGGGTGACATAGTGAGACTCTGTCTCAAAAAAAAAAAAAAAAGTATACAGAAAGAAATTAAAGAAAGGAGCATCTTAGGCCTAGTCACACTTTAATGCTGATTTCTCCTATGTTGCCCAGGCAACTGCCCTGAAGGCCCAGTGTTCTTTTCCCCAGGTTCTAGAGTCAGAAGTTGTTTCAGTGTATACACACCAATAGAGTCACATAGTTGCAGTATTTTCTTAACGGCTGAAGACTGAATTTAAAGAAGCAATAAAGTATTATTAAGCCACTACCTTTCTGGACAAGAGAAATGGTGTCTAGAGAAGGGAGTACTTCTGAAAAGAGTGGACACTCAGCAGGTCTGAGGAAGATTTTGGTGGTGAGAAACTAAGAAGGCAGATGGGAGAAGCATATAACATAAACTGTTACAGTCTACTCTATAGGTGGGTTCTTTTTCCTCATCTGTCACTGAGATGCTCATAATCCAATGAGTAGGTTGGTGAAATCCTCACAGTTTGGGTAATATACCTCTGATCTCTAACTAGGTAAGCTCTTGTGGTTATCAGACAGGATCCTTACTGCTTTTTCTCTTGGTAGACAACCCCTTGTGCCCCTGGGAGGAGGAGGAGGAGGAGGACACTTATAAATTGGTAACATGTGGGCATGGCTGTGTGTTCCCTGCCTGACCTGTGGGTAGCCTCTGCTGGGGTGAACAGAGTGGCTCTGGGTCATGGCTGTGCAGGAACACTGACAGCCTTAGTGAAGACTTGGACTTTCTGATCCCATTTGGCTTCTGCCTACCTAAAGCTTTTTGCTGGTCCAAAGGAAGCACTTTGTTCACTGACGCCTTGGGGCTCGTCCTTCCTGCTCGTATCCCACTGCTAGCCCAGCCTTGTAGTCTTTATTTGGGAGTGCTAGGCTCTTGCATCTGGCCCTGCTTCTTTAAGGCTGTAGCGCAGTGGCATGATCATACTCACTGGAACCTCAAACTCCCACCTCAGCCTCCTAAATCTATAAGCACATACAGCACCATGCTCAGCTGCTGTTTTTTTCTTTATCCTTGTTATTTATTTATTTATTTATTTATTTATTTATATTGTCTCTCTAACTATGTTGCCCTGGCTAGAGTGCTATGGCATCATCAGCTCATTGCAACCTCAAGTTCCTGGGCTCAGGTGGTCCTCCTTGCCTCAGCCTCCTAAGAAGCTGGTACTATAGGTGTACAACATCACACCCAGCTAATTTTTCTGGGGTTTTTTTGTAGAGACAGGGTCTCATTCTTGCTCAGGCTGGTCTTGAACTCTTGGCCTCAAGTAATTCTCCTGACTTGACCTACCAGCCTTCTAGGATTATAAGCATGAACTGCTCCACCCAGCCACTCAGCTAATTTTTCAAATTTTTTTGTAGAGACAGTGTTTTCAACTGTGTTGCCCAAGCTGGTCTCAAAACCTTGGCCTCAAGTGATCCTTCCACCTCAACCTCCTGAAGTGCTGGGATGACAGGCATTAGCCATCACAGCTGGCCTTTTTCAAAAAATTGAGATACCAGTTTTTTCATGTACTTGAAATTCACCATTTTATTGTTTAGGCCAAGCGTTTTTAATACATTCAAAAGATTGTATAACCATCACCACTGTCTAATTCCAGAACATTTTCATCATCCCCCAAAAGAAAAATCCCTTACCCATTAGCAATCACTTCTGATTCTCCCCTTTTGCAGCTCCTGGCAGTCACTAATCTACTTTCTATCTCTATAGATTTGCCTCTGCTGGTCATTTCATAGATAAGGAATCCTAACATATATGGATTCCCTTTTGTATCTCATTTCTTTCATCCCAGGCAGCTTTCTGTGTACATGCAATTGTTCTGTGCTGCCTTCGTGCTGCTTCTGGGTGAGGCATGGAATAGGTAGACATCCTGAGATGGGTATGGTCTCAAGGGCCCACCTTCCAGTACTGGGGCTGTAAGTCTGGATTCCATAAATGAATATGAGAACCTTAGGGATGGAACCCAGCAGTTACAATAGGAACTTATGGACTTACTGGTTCTCTTTTTCCTATTTGGGCTAATAATTGAAACTTCACAATCCCTTAGGTAATAGGCCTGAAATTTCTTCGTAGGGGTCCTCTCCTGGCCATCCTTGGTTCCAGCTCCACTTTTTCTGACATACCTTTCATTGCACCTTCCTCAACACACACACACACACACACACACACACCCTTACACACACACACACCCTTACAGCCTTATAGGGCCCTTGGCATTTGTATTACCCTTGAAGAAGTGGGAAAGTGCATAGGCATGTGGGCATTTGGTGTTGGAGGAACATATGGGAGCATGATGTGCGTGTTGTGCCAGTGAGTGGCTGCTGTTCCTTTTTTCAGGAGTCCCCCAGTAGCCTGCTGAAGACCACCTTCTACAATCCTCTCAGGCTGACTGAAAAGTGTTTTGGCCTAGGAGCTTCTTGAAAACTTATCAAGAAGACAAAAATAATACTACTTACTGAGCTTTAGCCTATTTAATTCCAACAGCCTTTTTATAAGAAATAAACTTTGAGCCAGGCACATGTCTCATGCTGAGGTGGGCAGATCACCTAAGCTTACAAGGTTGAGACCAGCCTGGGCTAGAGTGAGACTTTGTCTCCAAAAAATAGCCGGGCATTGTGGCAAGTGCCTAGTCTGAGCTGCTCAGGAGGTTGAGGCAAGAGAATCACTTGAGCCCAGGAGTCTGCTGAAGCCACAGCACTCTGTGGGGAGTGGGGGGTGGGGGGACAAAGTGAGTCTGTCTCAAAGAAACGAAATAAACGTTGAGTACTTCATCTCTCTTTAAGTCACATACCTAACACTTAAGCCCAATTCTGTCTGTCTAGCTGTATTCAAACTTTGGTACTGTTTTCACATAGCAAAGCACAGGCAAGTTTTACTCTCTTGTTGTACCATACTCTCTTGTTCTTTTTTTTTTTTTTTTAAGAGACAGTCTCACTTTGTCATCCTTGGTAGAGTGCTGTGGCGTTACAGCTCAAAGCAACCTCAAACTCTTGGTCTTAGGTAATTCTCTTGCCTTAACCTCCTGAGTAGCTGAGACTACAGGTGCCCTCCATAGTGCCTGGCTATTTTTTGGTTGCAGTTTGGCCAGGGCTGGGTTTGAATCTACCACCCTTGGTATATGGGGCTGGCACCCTACTCAATGAGCCACAGGCACCACCCACTCTCTTATATTCTTTGCTACCCAAAGGTATATCCCACATTTTGATCTCTGCTGCTCCTTCTTCTATGTAAGGGTCTCAGCGAACTAGACAGGGAGGCTACATCTGCATGGCTTATAGCTGAATGTCTGCTGTAGAGTTTGAAAGAGATTAGAAACTAGGCCTTCCATGGATAAGATCTCTCATGTCTTGTTTTGCAGCAAACAGGAAGGCCGGGTGTGCAGTTACATCTGTGCTAGCTACGGAGCTGACCAAGGATGATGCCATGTCTGCTGTTCCTGTCAAGGTGTCCAAGATTAGTGAGGCAGTCCCCACAATCCTTGAGGAAGACAAGGAGTTAGTAGGCCGTGCAAGCTAAGCTGGGTCCTATGGCCATGGCAGCTCCTGAATGGAGCTCTAGACTGTCCGGCCCTACAGCATGTGCCTAA
This sequence comes from Galagoides demidoff, assembly GCA_963574575.1. Taxonomy (NCBI): domain Eukaryota; kingdom Metazoa; phylum Chordata; class Mammalia; order Primates; family Galagidae; genus Galagoides; species Galagoides demidoff. The sequence continues at coordinate 17,214 of CAUYQV010194220.1, read as the reverse complement.
AGGCTCAAGGGGATATTCCTCTGGGGTGGCCCCTCCCACTACCCCCGACCCTGTCTTTCTCTCTGGTCTGCTGCTCTCTGAACATCACATACAGCTTCAGCCAGAAGAAAAGGGCAGTGTGGGGGAGGCCTGAGCCCAACCCAGCCAACCCTGGCTGTTGTATTACCAAAGCAGGGTCTGTGTTTGCTGCCTTAACCCTGTCTTCTCTCTGTTACGCAGAGGGCCTCATCTCAGACAAGGCCCAGCCTGCTTTCTTAGCCCCTGACTTTCTAGAGAGCAGTGGGCTTTCCCTTAGGTCAATCTTGCTGGATTTGTGCTTTTCTTTTGTGGTTTCTCTGGCCCTGAGAACAGCATGGGGCTTATAAACCTTTGGGCTAGATTTCTCCTTTCATTGCTATCACCTCTGCTCTTCCCTTCCCTCTCCTGGCTATTATTTATTATTAGTGGTATGGCATCAGGAGCTGCTCCTAGGGAAGTGGGAAGCAAATCCCACTCTTACCCCACCTTCTTGGGAAAGGCCTCCCAATACAAAAAGGATCTGGACCACTTTACCTGTTTGGCTGTGGCCCAGAGCTTGTCGGCAGGCAGACAGACACTAGCAATGTGGGGCCTGTGCCCAGTGCCTGCTGCCATGCTTTATGTCTTTGCCTCTCTGGACCCTGTGTACTATCCCCAGGCTACCAAGCCGAGGCCTCTCCTCATGTCTTCCCCAGAGCTTTGGTGCCTCTCATCTGGACTATGGGCTGTATTGTGACCATCTCAACACCTCACCCATCTCCAAGGAAATGGGAGGTGGAGCCTCCTGGCTGAGAAATTGTTTTGCAAATGGATCTATTTTTGTATGTAAAAAAAATTTTTTTTAAAGCAGACTCTTCCTTTCCCCTTTCCCCTCCATAATGTAAGAGGTGTTGATGGTAATTTCCAGAGTTCCTGGGGTTTTTCCTGACAGGCCTCAATCCCCAAGATGCCCCTCTATCTTTACCTTAGCCCTCAAGCCTCTGGACCCTTGAGGCCAAGGCAGTCTTTCCCAGGACCATTTCTGGGCAGGAGAAATCAATCTTTTCTCTCTTTGAGCTGGGCCAGGCCTAAGAGTAGCAGGAGCTCTAAGACCGCAGAGTTTTTATAAAATTAATAAATTTATCAAGCCAAATGTACAAATGCTATTTGGACACTCTGGGGAAGTGGGCACAGGAAGTGCCCCTGCACACTGTATCCCTACTGTCTTCTGAACAGTGGGCAAACTGAACTGTTTGGTGGTCTCAGCCACAGAAAGCACAAATTCTTTGGCTTAGGGTGATATTTTTACCCTCCTTGTGCCCCCTGTCAGGTTTCCATCCCCAGATAGGGAGAATGAGTGTGATACTGTTAGGGTTTGGCCCAGAAGTATAATTGTTAGAGCAAGGGAAGCTTAGGAAACTTGAGTGCAACTACAGGGAGGCCTTGCAGCCAGGGAGGAAGTTATGGTTGCTAGAACCTCTGTATGAAGGTGCAAGGGTGGCTCCTCTGAGCTGTTCCTAGGAAAACTCTAGTAAAAGGAGTCCCTTGCACCCCTGGGTCACCTCGTTCTCCCTGCTCTTGGACATCTGGAACTTTGACTCTTTTTTAATCTACTTTTGCTAAGATGAATTTAATAAAAAAAGAGGGGGGGACAAAATGCAACTCTTTTTCCCTTATCTCTTGGACTTCTGGGATATCATCGCCTCCAGTTGGTGGGTTTGTTTCCAACTGTTAATAAAGCATTGAAACGGTACTGCCTTACATTCTCCTTTGTGAATTTCCAAGCTGTTTTCTTTTCACTGAAGTTCAGGCTCCTCTGCTCTTTTTCCTACCTCAAACCCCTGGTTGACCTGACAGATCACTGTGAAAAAGCTAAAGGTGCCAGACACTATGCTTGGGCACAGAGTTAGAAATGATTAATACATGGTGGTTTCTGTCCTACCAGAGCTCACCTCAGGGCTATGTGCCCTCAGTAAAGGAGCAGGCATGCAATTGAGGTCCCCAGCTCCTTCCACTTTGCTTGCCTCTTGGCTTGGAGCCCTTTCTGGAACTCAGTACTAATTTCCCACCACCCCATACTCTCAAATGTCACTGCACAGTTTCCTCTGCCTCTTGCTGAGAGAAGCATCTGACTACCATTTTCCTGTTCCCATTGCTCTTTTGGTGGCCACAGACCACATTTCATACTAGATGGCTTACACTGGGTTGGGAACCTCAGCCTGCCCAGCAGAGGTCAGAAGCCCAAGGTCATGCACCAAATAACTAGCCACTTAAAGCCATACTTACCTGAGTGGTTGTGATCTCCACAAAGAAACCTTACCAGCAAACCAGCAGACCCAGGATAGACAGGGAGGGGCCTGAGGAGGACCACAAATTCATCTGGGCAGGCTCTGGAACCATAAATAAAAGCCTTCTAAAAGCCCTGGAGCCTGAGCAGCTGCCCAGTATGGCCGGAGGTGTGGGGGTGGGCTGCCTGCCGGCCTCTTTTCCCTCTGCCCCAGAGGCCATGCAGTTCTGGCTTAAAGCTTTATAGACACACATACCAATTAGGGGACCAACCACAGCTGCTCACGTGCTCTGCCAGTCTGCTGCCGTGCCTGGAATAGAACCTAGGCGCCTGCCACCCCGCCCCTCCGCAGCCTGTCTCTGAGAAACAAAACCCTACTTCCAGCTCAGCAACCGCGCGCACCACCCTTCCTCCCACGCAAGAAAGTCGCCCCCAGATGCTTAGTTGAAAGGTTTGGTTTCCATGACAACAGACTTAAGGAGGGAGCAGAACGGGCGACCTGGCCGGGAGAGACGCCGCGGCTGAGGAAGCCCTAAGACAGCCTCCGCACAGCCTAGCTGACCCGCGCGATAACCCCAGCCGCTCAATGTTTCTGTTCCTCTGCCCCTCCCTCTCCCCACTTGGCCGGGAGTTTCCCGCAGGTTGTCTGGCTGCGGCAACCTTGGGATCCCTCAGAGCTTAGCGCGGGAAGGAGGTAGGCGAAGGGGGTGGACAAGCCAGAGTGAACAGAAAAGCACCAAGGAGGGAGGGGAGCAGGGTCGGCGGGCGATCTCCTTTCCTGGACGTTCTTTCAGTCCCCTTGACCCTCCTAAGAAAGCGATGAGCCCTCCTACTTCTTTAGTTTCACTGGGGAGAGGTAAGCGGGAACGCGAAATCCAGATGGGGAAACTGAGGCCCAACCTATAGTCTAGGGCTTTGGAGAATCGCCTCCCACATTCCGTCCCACTCCTGCGTTCCCAAAACCTCTAGGCAGTGGGGGTGAGGTGGGAGCAGGCAAAGGAGAGTCTTTGCTCCTCCCACAAAGCCTGCCGGGGCGCTGGAGTGAGATGAATTTAGCCGAGAAGGGGCGGGAACTGAGGAAACATCTCTGCCTCCTCCCCAGAGCTCGTTGCCGGGCTCCCATCCTTCGCGCCCGCGCCAGGGTCTCCTCTTCTGCCTGGAGACAGCGGCAAGCTTAAGATTGCACACTCAGTTGCGCGCTGATACGCCGCACTCACAAACCCCCACCCCCACAACGGACCTGCAAAGCCGATTACACACAACAGTGTACAGATCCACAAGCACGATTACAGTCAATCGCACACGGTTACATAGGCACAACGGTATTGCAAGCGTACACAGCCATATTGGACAGTCACACATAATTCAGAAACAGATCCAGATGCGCAAGGACACACACCAAGATGCAAACAACAATCGCCTCCCGATTCATTTCTTACGGCACACACCTCTCAACTCATTTCATCCACACGTCAGGAGCCTCCATCTCACACAGAAACGTGCACCTTTCAGAAGAAACCTTTTTATTATTTGTCGAAGAAAAAAAGCCATATAAATATTAGAGTATAAAACTTGCGTGAGACTCAGGAAGAGGGTGGGGTGGGAGCTACGTGACTATGCGAAGAGAAGCGCTTAGAAGAGTCAGTAAGGGGGAGGGGGTCGCCGCAGCGCGTGGACACAGCACGAAACACAGCACGGGCCGTCGCAGGCAGATTCAAGGACAGACGGCTGCGCGGAGCCCGCCGCCCGCTGCCCACTCGCCATCACGTAAAAAGCACACCGCACTACACTACTGGCTATTCTACACCAGCCGAAAGGGGGAGAGGACTGTACTCTACTGTCAGGGCTGGGATGGGGATCTCTGGCAGCCCCGCTGGATGAAGCGGACCCAGGGGGTAAAAGAGGGTGGGGAGCGGAAGTTCTATGCACAAGGAGGCACTGGGGAACTTTAACCAGGCTCTGGCCACGGGGGGCAGACTGGGGGCCTGGGCAGTGGCCTTCACAGAGAAGAAATGGCACCTGGCAAAGTGAAGGACTGAGGCTTGAGAAGTGCAGGGACCCCTTGGAGACGCCCCATCCTGGGCTGAGACTTTCTGTTGGCTTGGTCCCTTGCCTCCCAGGGACTAAGAAGGTCCCAGCTAGCTCTCCCTTCCTGCTGGGGCTCCACTGACCCTTCTACCAGAAGCACCTCTGAAGTACCCCGTATTTCCAGGAGCCCTTCTGACCTCTGCAGTGGACCTGATTCTAAACCTTCTCAGAGCTTCCTTGGTCTGAAATGCCAGTTTAAATCCATTGGTCCTGGTAGCTCATCCCAAAGCTGGCTGCCTGGGCTAAGCCCTGTTTGTAGGGGGTGAGGGTCCAGCCTAGTGGTTGGTTTATGGCTGGAACTTGGGGATCTGGTCAGTACCCTGGGGACATACAAGCCTCCTGCAAGACCCTAATAACCAATGGGTCAAACTTGTCCATTCTCTCCCCCACAATCTACATACACACATACTTCCCTTCCTTATCTTACTACCCCATACTGTCTTGGAACATGCAATGGAGTCTCTTATTTGAGGAGGGGTAAGGTAGTCACAGCATGCAGTGGGAACATCAAACTATGAAAAACAAAACAAAACAAAAGACTAGTCCCCAGGGCATTGGGAAGAGGCTTGGTAGTAAAATGCTTTCCCTAAATTGAGCAAGCATCAGTACCATGCGGATGGTGACCATGTCCGCCAAAACTTGAGCATCAGGTCTGGAAGGAGATGAAGGGACTGGACCAAACCATGCTTTGGGGGAAGATTGAGAATCAAAGGAGAGGCGAAGAGGTCATGATGCCCTTGCAACTCAGAATTATGAGCCTTTTTAGGTCACCTGGTACCTCTACAACCCAACCATCTTACTCAAGAGAGAACTATTGAAGAAGTGGGGCAGGGCAGGGATGGATGGGCCTGATTGATTTGGAAGATGGAGGAGTTCAGCTGTAACTAAAGGGGGTGTGACAAATGGTTCTTGGTGTCTACACTAACCCCATGACCCCCATGGGTACAGCAATTGATTGGATGGGGGTTCCCAGCAGAACTCCCTTTGCATATTCAACCCCTGGGGGCAGAGAGGGGAAGTGTTGACTGGGCACTTGTTTCTGTTTCCCAAGGGGAGCATGGCCTTGGCCCCTACCAGCATCCTGGGGGTGAGCCCTGAATTCTGAGGCCTGGGTACACTGGATAAGCTGGGCTGCTTGGGGAGGGAGGCTGCCCTGTGGCTCTAGGCCTGGCCTCCACATTACTTCTTCTCCTTCTTGCCTGACTTCTTCTTGTTGCCATTGCCACCTGCTGGGGCCTTGCCATCCCTCTTGCCAGCAGCATTGGTCAGTGTGGCATTGCTGCCAGGGATGTAGACATTCTGGCGGTAGTCCGGCACATGCTGCAGGGTGAACTGGGGTCCATAGCGAGCACTCAAGCCCATGGTGCCAGCACCCCCTCCCAGAGTGGAGCTTCCATCAGCAGCTTCTGTGGAGACAAGGGAAGATCAGATAGGCGTTAAGCTTAGGGTGCTTAATACCCTAAGCAGTTAATGAATACTATAAAGCACCCTGAACCCTGACCATGCTGAGAACTGGGAATACATTTATCACCAAGTTTGGCTCTATCCATCCAGAATTGAAGGTATACCGGTATAGGCTCTGGAGTAAGAAAGCCTAGGTTTGATTCCTGGTTCTTTTTCTTACTGTGATCCTGGGTAAGTCTCCCTGTGCTGCCTCACAAAAATGACTGCAAATTGGGGATTATGACTGCAAAATGGGGATAATAACAGTATCCACCTCTTCTGGTTTTGATGAAGGCTAAATAGGTAAATGTATGTATGATACCTAGAATAGTGCCCAGTACATGGTAAGTGCTCAAAACATGCTACCTAGTATTTTTGCAGGGCTGAGACACCAGCCTTTGAATCCTTACCCTAACCAATAGAGCCTCTGGCTTTCACACTGGGCCATGGACTCCTGGAGGGCAGCAGCCATGTGTTATACATGCTCTTGACTTTCTTCAACCAGTACCTGGCCCAGAATAGTTATTCAGTAGTTCTGTTAATTAGTTCTATGGGGTAGAGGCGGGGAGTGCTCTTTTAAGCATTCATTTCATAAGTGCATTTGACTGCCTACTCTGTGCCAAGCACTTTGCTAGATGTTTCGTGATCACTTTTTTATTTTGAGACAGGATTTTGCTTTGTTGCCTAGGATGGAGTCTAGTGGCATGATCACAGCTCACTGCGGTCTTGAATTCCTGGGCTCAAGTGATTCTCTCATCTTAACCTCCCAAGTAGTTGGGACTACAGGCTCAAGTTATCATACCTGGCTAATTTGAAAAATAATAATTTGTTATTTCATTTTTTAGATTGTTTTTATTTTTTTATTTTTTGTTGAGACAAAGTCTCAAGTTGTCACTGGGTAGAGTGCTGTTGTGTCATGGTTCACAGCAACCTCCGACTCTTTGTCTCAAGTGATCCTCTTGCCTCAGTTTTTCTATATTTTTAAAATAGAGATGGTGTCTCTTTTGCTCAGACTGGTCTCGAACTCATGAGCTCCAGGAGTCCACCTGCCTCAGCATCCCAGAGTGCTAGGATTACAGGCATGAGCCACTGCGCCCAGCCAAAATAATTTTTTTAGAGATAAGGTCTTGGCTTGTTGCCTGTAGCTCAGTGGCGGGGGCGTGAGCCACATACACTGGAGCTGGCAGGTTCGAATCCAGCCTGGGCCTGCCAAACAACAATGATAATACAACCAAAAAATAGCCAGGTGTTGTGTCAGGTGCCTGTAGTCCCAGCTACTTGGGAGGCTGAGGCAAGAGAGAATCACTTAAGCCCAAGAGTTGGAGGTTTCTGTGAATTATGATGTGAATCATGACACTCTACAAAGGGTGACATGGTGAGACTCTGTCTCAAAAAAAAAAGAAAGAAAGAAAAAAATAGAGATAGGGTCTTGCTGTGTTGCCCAGGCTTATCTAGAAGTGCTGGCCTTAAGTGATCCTCTTGGCAAAGCCTCCCAAAGTGCTGGGATTACAGGCATAATCCACTTAGCCTACTTGCAAAATCAGTTTTAGCCTCAACACAACTACCCAGTGGGGTATGTGTTTTAATCCTCATTTTACTGATGAGGGAACCAAGGTTTGAAGAAGGTAAAAGACTAACCCAAGTCCATGCCAGACAGTATATATAGGAGTGGGATTCAGGCCTAGGTGTATAGAAGTGTATGTTGGGGGTATAGTCATCACCACCAACAACTAGTTGGAATTTATCCCTACCCTGAGGGTAAAGGAGCGGGAGGGAGTATAGGGGGAGCCATGTTCTGTGAGGTTGAGGAAATGATGATCCAAGGGACTAGACAGCTGCATTTTAGTTGGCTCAGAATGTCAGAGCTAGGTGACCTCAGAGAGCACCTTCAGCCCAACTTCCCACTGTACAGAAGAAAACAGGACCCAGAGAAGTACACACCTTGGCCCTAGTTCAGAATCATCTGGGAACTGGTTTAAAATGCAGACTCTCAGGATCTGCATTTTAACAAGATCTCTAGGTGATATGTCTGCATGTTAAAGGCTGAGAAGCACAGAATTGCCTGCTTCATAGGGTTTTTGTGAGGATTAAATGTGCCGGTGCTTTATCCAGTGCCTAGGCACTTGGTAAATGCTCAATAGATGTTAGTTCCGGCTTGGTGCTATAGCTCAGTGGTTAGGGCATTGGCCACATGCACGGGGGCTGGTAGGTTCAAACCCAACCAGGGCCTGCTAAACAACAACAACAAAAATAGCCAGGCTCGGTGCCTGTGGCTCAATCGGCTAAGGCGCCAGCCACGTACACCTAAGGTGGCGGGTTGGAATCCCCAGCCCGGGCCTGCCAAACAACAATGATGGCTGCAACCAAAAAATGGCTGGGCGTTGTGGCAGGCGCCTCTGGTCCCAGCTACTTGGGAGGCAGAGGCAGGAGACTCACTTGAGCCCAGGAGTTGGAGGTTGCTATGAGCTGTGATGCCATGGCACTCTACCCAGGGGGATAGCCTGAGGCTCCATCTCAAAAAAAAAAAAAATAGCCAGGTGTTGTGGTGGGCACCTGTAATTCCAGCTACTTGGGAATCTGAGGCAAGAGAATCACTTAAGCCCAAAGAGTTTTTACTTCTTCTGAGGGCGACATAGTGAGACTCTGTTTCAAAAAATAAAATAAAATAAAAGATGTTAGTTCCTGCCATCATCATCCAGTGTGTCATCACCTCTATCTGACACTAGCCCTGACTGGATGGGGCATGGGCCAACCCCTCAGGGTTCACTGCTGGAGGCCCTGAAACTTTCTGTGGCAGTGAAAGAGTTAAAACTCCAGGAATGCCCAGCCCAGGCCAGGCTGGCAGAAGAGCTTCCCTCCCAGTCTCCCTCTGTCCCCACCCTAGATCCTGGGAGAGGGTAGAGAGGGTGACTAAAGACGGAGAGGTTGAGTAATCCTGGGACACCAACCAGGGATTGAGAAACAGAGAGACAGGAAATACTGTCAAGGCCGGCATAAGAAGGGGGAGAGCAAAGGAGAGGGGAGGGCAGAGATGCGCCTGAGTCTTTCAGCCTCCGGATTCTCGCCACTCAGGTTTCTACAGCCTCTATTTCAAGTCCCAAATTGCTGGAGCTGAAGGCCTTCTGGGGGTGGGGACGAGAGACTGGGTGGGAGGATGAAGCCGCCCACTTCCTCCCATCCTTCCCCAGGCGGCCCCGCCCTCAGCCCTTTTCATTCTGCTACATTTCCCTGTTTTCCCTAATTAACTCCAAAAGAGAGCTGGGTCTGTGACGACCTGCTCCCTCCCCTGCAGCCACTTCTGCCTGGGAAGGGAAGGGGTGAGGGGAGGGAGCCCAGAACTGGCTTCAAAGAAGCCAGATTCCAGAGTGATTTAGGGGCTGGAGGGGAGACTGTAGAGGCGCCAGAGAAAGAGAATGGGTGAGGGTAGGGGTGGTCTCTTGTTGGTACTTGTTCACACACCAGAGAATGAGCAGAAATGTGGGGGAAACAGGGAGAAGGGAGGCAGAAACAGAAAGATAGGAAAGGCTTGACCGAATAACTGGAAGCCTATATGCACCCAAGATCTCTGAGAAGCACCTGAATAGGGGGGAAATGACAAAGTCAGCTCCAGCCCACCTTGTGGGGTACCATCAAGTTGGGCTGGATCAGTAGGGAAAGATGTGGAAATCCAGAGTGTAATAGGAAGCGACTGACACTAGATTTCTGTCGGGTCAGCTATGCCATTAAGCTAATCCAAGACCCTACCTTGCTCCAGCCTCAGTTTCCCTTCAAATCTACAAATCTGAGAGGAAAAAGACCATGGAATCAGTTCTCTAATGGTTCTTCCCTCTACACCCCACTCCCTACAAGGCCCACAATGGGCAATGACCCAGGTTTTCTCTTGGTCCAAGGAGAAACAGATTTAGAAAAGCAACAAGAACCTGGGCATCCTCTGGTCTGGAGGAGATAGGGATGAAGCAATGCCTCCTTTATTGTGCTAATCTCTACTCAGGGAAACCAAGCTCTCAGCTCCATTACCTCCTCCACCCCTATCACCCCAGCCCAGGGCTGAAGCAGCATCTTTAGAGTAGCCCAGGAATGTGGGGTAAGCTTGACCAGAGCTGGCTGAGCTGCAAACCACAGCCTCCTTGAGAGCATACCTCCCCTCAGTGTTTATTTTAAAAGCCTCCCAAGTGTCTGCTGGCTGTTGCTCTCCTTCTTACACACCCTCAGCAGCCCCACAGGCCTGGCTGGGCTGGACTCCAGGAACCTCTTTGGTTCCAGAGCTAAGAAGAAGGTGTGAAAGTGAGCATGGCCTGACCCTCCACCTCTACCCCCAGCGTCTATTCCCCAGGACCCAGGCTTAGACCCAGGTCAGGCTCTGTGTGGGTCAGAGGGGTGGAGCCCTGACAAGAGAGGGGAGCCAGCCTCATGACCCCTGCTCCTTGGGGACCTGCTGGAGGCCATAAATACTGTTCCATTTGTTTTTAACATCTGGATTTAGGCTAAAAAGCCTGTTCCTGGCCTTAGGGCATAAGACCACAACAGCTAAATATACCTGTCTACTTCCCTCAAGAGCCCCACTTGGCATCTCCCCAGACCGGGCCACCTGCCTCTTTCATATCCAGTATCTGGCCTCTCTAGAATCATAACCTTGCCGAACCTGGAACAGCTCTGCCCCTGGAGGCTGGCAGCCCTGCCTCTTCTCTCTTCCTCTGGCCTTTAATCAGTCACCACAAGCATGGCACCACTTAACCTACAGATATCCCAGGTGGGGTTGTCAGGTTAGCAAATAAAAATACAAGGTGCCCAGTTAAATTTGAATTTCAGGTAAATGATGAGTAATTCTTTTTATTACAGTATGTCTCATGCAACATTTGAAACCTACTTATGCTAAAATAGTACTTGCTATTTATCTGACATTAAAACTTAAGTCAGGAATCCCGTATTTTATCTGGTAACCCTAATCTGGGAGAATAATTCAGGACATTAAGAGTTCAGTTCTTAGACCTAGACAGCTAAAAGGGAAACTGAGGCAAGATCTATTTCACTGTAAAAGAAAGGGCATGAAATTGGGGGTGGAGCTGGGTTAGAATTCTAGCTCTTCAGCTCAAAACTGGGGACCTTGGGATAAGTGACTTCTCAGTTTTCTCATCTGTCAAATGTTAAGTAATCAGACCTGCCTAGGAGAGCTGTTAAGAGGATTAACTGACATGAGGCCCATAAAGTGTGTTTAGCATGTGCCCAGGCATGATTATAGTGATTACTGTGATTTACCTGGAGAGCCAGGCTCTCACTTCACTATTTAATGCCAGTGCCTTAATCCTCTTCCACCCTCCCTATAAAACCAGGATTTGCTGCTCCAGAAAACAGTCCTTATTAGTAGGCATTATTGTAATTCTGCCTTTCACTCTTACAGGTCAGTAAGATAATAATTATCCAATTATATACACTATGTATTGTGCTCTTACTCTCTGCCAATCCTGGGATGATGGCCTTACATTTGGGCCTCACAATACCATCATGAGCTCTGTTAAATATTATGCCCATTTCATAGTAAGTGAAATTGAGGCCTACAGGGCTTATTAGCTTACGTAAGGACTCATAGCTAACTGGTAGCACCAGGATTTGAATCCAAACTGGTCTGCCTCCAAAGCCTGTGTTTTTCAGTAGTACTAGTGATAATATTCTGCTCCCGCTGCTCAGGACCCTTGTCGCTCTTCAGGGACAGCAACCATTGGCTGACTTTTTATTATATGGGAGGCTCTTTGTTAAACTTGTGGGAAAACCAGAATCCTGCTGTAGAGTTAGGGGCAGCAAAAAGAGAAGGTGTCCCACATAACCAGAGGGCATTCTCTCTCCTGGAAACATCCACACCCACTTTCATTGTGTGAAAGCTTGTATGTGCCAGGCCCAGTACTCTAGGCTCTATGGTATCATCTCATTTAGTCCTTATAACAGTCTTTTGGGGGTGCTATCCCCATTTTCTGTGTTGAGGAAACTGAGGTTTAGAGAGATTGAACAAATTGATCAAAGGCACAGGATAGTAAGTAGCAGAGTCAACACCTCACCTATGTTGTCCTCTTCCAAAGCTAGACTTTTAACCATTACTCCCTCTATCTCCTCATGGCTCTTTACTTGTTCACTCCACTATAGGCATCCCATCACCTCTAAGCCCTCTGCCATTCCTTAACTGAACCAGGCTTTATGTCCTGGAATCATAGGTCCTCTCATAACAGGTGGAAGATCCGGAGAAATTCTGTAGGTTGATATCCAGTCTCCAAGCATAGTGGCTATGGGATGCAGCCCAGAATCCTACCTCTCCCATCCCACACATTGGCATCACTTACCACTGGCAGAGGCCAAGATCATGGCTTGCAGCATCTCTGTGTCAAACTGGTTGTTGGGCCAGGTGCCGGTGTCATCGCCATTTTGGGAGCTGAGGAGAGAGTGGGGTGGTAAGCACAGTCTCCCAAGTTAGCACAGCTCATGCCTCTCCTGTGCTCTCCCAGGGCTCCCAAATCTAGTACCCTAGCCCTTCCCCATGCCCCAAACCTGCTCCTTTCAGCAAAGTAGGACGTGCTTATATAATCCTTCAGAAGCCAGATCCCTATAAGTCATTCCCCCAAATTAGCTCTCTACTAACTCAGATCCTTTTTTTTTTTTTTGAGACAGAATATCACTCTATCATTCTAGGTAGAGTGCAGTGGTGTCATCATAGCTCACTGCAACCTCAAAGTCCTGGGCTCAAGTAATCATCTTGTCTTAGCCTCCCCAGTGGATGGGATTATAGGTATGTACCACCATAGTGATAATTACCATACTTTTTTTTTTTTTGAGACAGAGTCTCACTTAATTGCCCTCAGTAGAGTGCCATGGCATCATGGCTCACAACAATCTCAAACTCTTGGGTTCAAGTGATTCTCTTGCCTCAGCCTCCCATGTAGCTGGGTCTATAGGTACCCGCCACAACTCCTGGCTAGTTTTTTAGAGACAGGGTTTCTAACTCCTGAGCTCAAGCAGGAGTTTGGCCTCTCAGAGTTTTTAATTAATTTTCAAAAACTAAAATTACTTCAGTTTGCTGTAGGAGGGGGAAATAGCCCTAGCACACACACAATCTGCCCATTAGATAATTGTGTGCACCATCTGGCACAGAGAAATTCCTCAATAAATAGTTGTTGTCCAAATGAACAGGAAAAGGCCAGTGAAGAGAGTTAAGTCATTCTGAGATAATAAACATTTGGGATTATAGGAAGGGCTGAAGGGCAAGCCTTTAAGGTATGGAAGTGTTTGTGTGGGGGGGGCACTCTCACACATCTTGGTAACTACAACCAAGAACTTTACAGTTTTTCCAAGGTCTGTTCCTGCCTTTGATTTCTCCTGATCTGGGATTCCACATCCCCAAGTATCTGGAATCAGTCTAAGATTCAGAACAGAGTACACACCTGCTGTGTGTGAGTTCTACGCTGTCATAGCAAACATAAAGTTAGGTTTGGAAGGGAAAGTGGGAATTGCATTCCTCCTTCCCAAAAGTGAGGAGAGTTGGAAATCTGTGTCCATTTGTTCAACAAATATTTGTTGAGCAATTACTAGGTACCAGACACAGACCTGGTGCTGGGGCTATAGCTGTGGACATGACAGAAAGTCTTTATGGTGCTCATGGTGCACACTGACAGGCTGACATTAAATATTAACAGTAACACAATAAATTAATAGCATTTGTGACAAGTGCCATGGAAGCAAAGAGCAGGAGATAAAGATGGTGTGACAGGGAGTCCTGGTTGGGGTTAAGGAGTTCAGTTAGCTCAGCTTCTCCAGGAAAAGACAGTAAATTTAAATCTAGGCAAAAAAAAAAAAAAAAAAAAAACCTGAAGAAATTGTCCAGATGATTTGCAGGAGAATGCCAGCAAATAAATGTAGAAAGAATGACAAAAATAATCTCCACTTCATAACCACCAATGTAAAAACAGATCCAGGCAATGATCATCAGTAAATACTAAAATTGAATAAAGGGTTGCCACATGTCTGAAAGTATTATCCTGTGATTACTTATTAATTGCAAATGTTTAAAAATATCTTTATAAAGGGCTGGGTGCAGTGGCTCACGTCTATAATCCTAGCACTCTGGGAGGCCCAGGCGGTGGATTACTTGAGCTCAGGAGTTCAGTCTGAGCAAGAGTGAGACCATATCTCTAAAAATAGCCAGGCATTGTGGTGAGTGCCCGTAGTCCCAGCTACTAGGGAGGCTAAGGCAGAAGGATCACTTGTGTCCAAGAGTTTTAAGTTGCTATAAGCTATGATGCCACGACACTTTACCGAGGGCAGCAAAACCTTGTCTCAAAAAAAAAAAAAAAATATATATATATATATATACACACACACATATATATGTACATATATGTGATGGAGAGATGTGGGGACACTGCTTTCACCACATGAACAAATTTAGCATCATTGATAAGGGGACAAACCAATGTGAAATGATTCCTGATGTGAGGCAGTCGAGAAGTACATAGTATCACCCATGGAGTATTCTTACCAAGGCAGTTTTATCTGACTCTACCCATGAGAAAATAATCAGCAAATCTAGATTGTGGGACATTAAAAAAGACATTGGCCTGGACTCTTTAAAAAATATCTATGTCATAAAGAAAAAAAAGGTAGGGGGAGGCTGTTCTAAGATTAAAGGAGAGGAAAGAGACATGGCAACCAAATGCAATTCATGTTTCTTTGATTGAATCCTGGGTTAAGAAACAACAACAAACAAAACAGATGAAAATGACAGACTAGGAATATTAATGAAAATCTGCTAGTATATTATTATATTAATGTTAAATTCCTCAAATGTGATAATATCCTTGTAGCTATATAAGAGAATGTTAGTGTTCTTAGGAGATATATACTGAAATCTTTCAAATGTTAGGATGTCCACAACTCACTTTCAAATGGTTCAGAAAAAAATGTGTGTGTGGGCACGTGCGAGTAGAGACAAAGAGAAAACATATTAATAATTAGTAAGTCCTGTGGAAAGAATAAAGAGTATGTATTAAAATGTTTATTATCGTATTCTTTCTACTTTTTTCTAGGTTTGAAACATTTCAAAATAAAAAGTTGAGGTGTAAAATTAAGTTAACCAGGAGAGGTGTACATAGTGTTGTGGGGAAAGTGTTCCAAGTAGAGGGAGTAGCCCACGCCTCTGAGCCTGGGGAAACTTGAATTCAAAGGACTAAGAGAAAGTCAGTATGGCTGCCACAGGGGAGTGGTGATTTTGGTCTTGGAAGCTTTTGAAGTGTTTAAAAAGAGCTGGCATGATTGGACTTAAGTATTTAAAGATTGCTCTTGCCTGTGTGAAAGGACCAAGGGTGGGGGTTTCTCTGGGAGAGGACAGGAACCCAGTGATGGGACCCCAGCTGCCTCTGTCTCCATGGATATGATATCCAGGAGGCTTGACCTTCAGCCTGACTATGCTCTCTGCTGGGCCCAGGCAGGGGGTCTCAGGTCCAGGAGAAGGGGCCTAAAAGGGATGAAGTGGCAAGAGCAGACAGGGAGGAGAGCTGAGGGTTTTGGAGGAGACAACAGGATCAGGTGCCACAGGTCAGGAGGGTGCCCTGTGAAGGTGGGCAGTGATGTTGAGGGAATGATGGTGAGTGGAAAGGTAGAATCATGAAGGGCTAGACATCAAAGAGGAGTGCTGGGGCCAGAGGTCAAACAGGTGAGCAGGCTGCCAGCTCTTTGAAGTTAGGTAAGAGGTGAGCGAAGGAGGAAAGACTTCTTTCTTAACCATTTACTGAATGTTCTCTAATATCTCTAGTACCCTATTCTCTTGGTATTAGGCTGACTGGCTGATACATTTATTGGGTATTTCCATTGTAGAACCAATCTGTAGATAAGTGTTATGATTATCTTTATTTTTCAGCAGATGAAATCAGGGCTCAAAGAGGTCAAGAGACTTTTCCAAAGTCACACAGCTGGTAACTGGCAGAGCTGCAACCTGAAAGTTGGCCTAACATTACTCAAAAGTCCATGATCTTACACATAACAACATACTGGGTTTCAGCAGGGAGGTCCTGGAGCCCCAGCAGTCCCTTATCTCTATTGGGGGTGGTGGTGACTCTTCCAGGATTTAGGAAATAGTAAAAAGTAAAAATGGAAGTTATGAACATTTAATTGACCATTTTCAAAGCACCCACTCTGTTGTCAGTGCCTGTAATAGGCCCTAGAATTTAAGAGATGATAAGAGACTTTCAACCAAGTATAAAATGTGCACTTATTAAAGAATCCTCTGCTAAAGACAGAGAAGACCCGATGAAATTATATGATGTTTGAGGTTTGCTTCAAAATAATCCAAGGGGGATGTGAGGTTGGGGATGTAAGTGAAGCAAGATAGGACATTAGGTGAGGCTGGATAGTGGGATTATAAAGGTTCATTATATTATTCCCTCTATATATTTGAGATCACAAAGAAAAAGTTGGTGGTTCTCCCTAGATTATAAAATTATAGGTGGCTTTTCTTTAAAAATGTTTTTCTCCTTTTCTTCCTTTTTTTCTTGCTTCCCTCCTTCCTTCCTTTGTTTCTTTTGAGCAGGAGACAGGATTTCACTCTGCTGTCTGGGCCAGAGTGCAGTGGCATCATCATAGCTCACTGCAACCTCAAACTCCCTCAAGTGATCCTCTTACTTCAGCCTTCTAAGAAGCTGAGACTACAGGCATGCACCACCACACCTGGCTAATTTTTTAAATTTTTTCTGTGGAGGCAGTCTTGCTATATTGCTCAGGTTAGTCTCTAACTCCTGGCCTCAAGTGATCCTCCCACTTTGGCCTCCCAAAGTGCTAGGATTACAGGAATGAATGAGTCATTGCACCTGGCCTATTTCTCATGTTTCTGTAATGAGCATTTATTATTTTATAAGCAGAAAAAAATTAGTTGCTTTTTGTTTGTTTGTTGACTGATTGTCCAAACTGAGAGAGAACAGGATAGTTTTTCTCAGAGAAGGAAGAATGGAAAGGGATCCAGAGTTGGGAAATGGAAATGTGAAGCCATCAGAGGAGAATAGGCTGGGGACCAGGCGAAGCCAAATGGAGACTCTCTCCTCCATGCAGATACTTAGAACAGCTGCAGGGTGGGGCCTGGGTTACAGCCTGAGAAGGGAGAAATGGGTTGTTGGGCTCAGAGCTTGGGACAACAGCTGCTAGAATCAGAAGCCAAAAGGATGACCTGAGAAGGGATAGTGATGGGGAGGAGGAGCATGTGGCAGGTGGGGACTTCAGAAAGTGAGTCATTTCTTTTTTTTTTTTTTTTTTTTTTGAGACAGAGCCTCAAGCTATCCCCCTGGGTAGAGTGCCATGGCATCACAGCTCATAGCAACCTCCAACTCCTGGGCTCAAGCGAGTCTCCTGCCTCTGCCTCCCAAGTAGCTGGG
>CAUYQV010194218.1:0-13732 GCA_963574575.1 Galagoides demidoff | reverse complement strand
TGCCTCCGCCTCCCAAGTAGCTGGGACCACAGGCGCCCGCCACAACACCCGGCCATTTTTTGGTTGCAGCCATCATTGTTGTTTGGTGGGCCCGGGCTGGGGATTCGAACCCGCCACCTTAGGTGTACGTGGCTGGCGCCTTAGGCGATTGAGCCACAGGCGCCGAGCTGAAGGTCGAATAATTTTTAAATTAAAAATAACCGGCTTGGCGCCTGTGGCTCAATCGGCTAAGGCGCCAGCCACGTACACCTAAGGTGGCGGGTTCGAATCCCCAGCCCGGGCCCACCAAACAACAATGATGGCTGCAACCAAAAAATGGCCGGGTGTTGTGGCAGGTGAGTTGTGGCAGGAGACTCGCTTGAGCCCAGGAGTTGGAGGTTGCTATGAGCTGTGATGCCATGGCACTCTACCCAGGGGGACAGCTTGAGGCTCCGTCTCAAAAGAAAAAAAAAGAATTATTCTACCTTTGATCGTGATGGGTAAAATGGTATTCTCCTAATGTATTGTTGATGCTTGGTTATTCACTCCTTCAGTGAATATTTATTGAAATATTTGGATTATACTTTGGAATCCAAATACTGGATCCACCTACGTCGGGTTATACTTTTTGAATTAGCGAATTTAAAGATTAACTGTCTTCTACAAGCTTCTTTCAGAAATCTTACTACATCACATACTTTTTGTATTTTACTTGAGTCTTCTTGGGAGTAGTGAAAATTTAGTTTCTCATTTCCTTCCTGAGTCCTGTAGAAGTTTTAATGAACTAGCATATGTTAAGATCTGCTTTCAGGAAAGGATAAATGTTTTGTAATATTCTTTGATGATGACATTAATGGGTGGCAAGTTTTCTTTCTGAGAATGCTAAAAGGGTTCAAATTTTATCCACTTGGTAATGGTTTAAGCTATAACTCATAACACAAGTTTTTTCTTATTTTTTTTTTTAACACGTGCATCTCATTTTTCTTTGAGCAACATAGGTGTATGTGTCTTAAAGTATTTGGAAATGCCTGGGCAGACTTTTTTTTTTTTTTTTTTGGTGGAAAGCTATTTATAGAGTTAAAATAATTTTTTTAATTCTATGAAAAATATATTAAAGACATAGATGAGGAAATTGCTATGGGAAATGATCTGTTCCTCTATTAATTATGTAGTCTCACTATGCTGTAAATTCTATGAGTACCAGGTACGTGTCACATTTTTTATTTCCACCAAAATATCAGTCAGTGAGTGGATTGATCTGTATTTAAGGATATTGCTAATTTTTCATTTTTTTCAATAGTGGGTTATAAAAATTTCAAACAGATGGCAAAGTTGAAAACATTTTGCAGCAAATACCTGTATACTCCCCATTTAGTGTCTGCCCTTAACATTTGCTATACTCACTTCATCATGCACTTATTTACTAATGTACCTTATTTTTGATGGTTTTCAAGGATTTTTCTAGGCTGTCATGGAAGGTAATTTGTATTCAGTTTGAATTGGTATAAGAGGTGCCTTGGAGTCAGTGTTAGGCATCAGGTGCAGCTCTGTTATTGAAGCTCGTGAAATACATTGACAAATTATCTTTTACTGATATTCCTATGATTTTAGTATTATTTTCAGCATTTAATATAATCATCTGGTAGTTCCTCAGTTGCGGAGTAGCATGATGGGATGACTGTAGATGGTTCATGTTCTCTTTTGCCTTTACAAATGGCTTTAACATCATTCCACACAGGGTTTATTGAATCTTTCGTGTATTTTCTTTTAGGAGTAGCCCACCGAAGCCAGAGCAGTGAAGGAGTCAGTTCTCTCAGCAGCTCGCCCTCTAATAGCCTTGAAACACAATCTCAGTCTCTCTCACGTTCTCAGAGCATGGATATCGATAGTGTCTCTTGTGAAAAAAGGTAAAGTGAAGCCAGTTTTCTAATCTGCTATTTTATTTATGGAAAGAGAAAGCTCCATTCGTGTTATTCTCTAGTCCAGTAGCCTCCAGTGCCACCAGAGACCCAAGCCAGGCCTTAGCAAACGAAAGCCAAAGTTACTAAATTTAAAGGTCTTTGTGTTATTCTGAAATTTTTTATCTTTAATATCTTTTATGAACTAATGGCGTGGTTGATTAAAAACAAGTTTTTTAATGCCCTCATTTTATAAGTATTAAGTTGGCAAGCTTACATCTGTCCCTGAATATTTCTTCAAATTTTTCTAATTAGTGAAATTTAAAGTTCGGGAGGTTTCAGACAGGTAAGCCAAACAGCCTGTTTGCTCCATAAGAATCAGGATGTACAAAAACAGAGCCTTCCTGTGCTTCAGGTGTGCCCTGAACAGGTGCTAGAGTGATTGAGGTGTTGGTTTGGGCAACCCAGACCCTGGGGTCTGTCTCCTCTGCACTCAAGCACTCCCCTCGGTTCATGTCAGTTAGAGCAGACAAGTATCATTTCCTGTGTGTTTCATGATGTGAGAAGGGTTGGGAAACTCAAGTGTAGATAGAGCCTCAGCACTTGGTGGGATTTAGGTGAGCAGCCAGATCAGAGGTCTCCACATGAGGCAGTAACTCAGGAAGAGAACTGCACTCTTAGGGAAAAGGGCACGTAGAAAATAATCTAACCCACAGAGTAAAGGTAATTGTGTTCTTATTACCTTTGCTGTGAGTGGAGGTATTTTTAACAAATAAAGTCAAGTCAGAGATTTCACAGGCACTAGGTACTTCTGTGTGGGTGTAGGACGTAAGTTGACATGATTGGTGTAGTCTGAAAAAGTGTAAGCTAAGAATTATATATGCAAGGGACACAGGCCTACAGTGCCTTTAGCATCCAGCAGAAGCTAACACAAATTATCTCCAGAGAATTTCTTCAGAAAAAGTACCAAGAAATATGAACTCATAGTCAAAAAATCAAAAATATATTAGAAAACAAGTTACCATGATAAGCATCCTTAGAATAAGTAACAATAGAATTATTCTCCCAAAGACTTTTGGGTGTTAGAATTATCAAATACAGAATATAAAATTTGTACACTTAAATAAAAGGAATTGAAAATATCAGTACGGTATCAGTGACTATAAAAACAACTAAGTGTATCTGAAAAAGAGTCAGGTGCCATTTTGTCCCCTGACAGTCCCAGCTACTCAGGAGGCTGAAGTGGAAGAATCACTTGAGCCCAGGAGTTTGAAGATAGCCCAGACAACATAGTGAGACCCCATCTCTAAAAAAGAAAAAAGAACCACCAAATAAAATTTCTAGAAATAGAAAGATAATTCAAGTCAAAAACTCAGTGTGAGGTAAATTGTAGATCACCCATAGCTGAAGAGAGAATTGACAGATTTAAGTTGCTAAGAAATTACCCAGAGTGTACCACAAAGAGAAAAAGAGATAAAAAAATATAAAAGATATTAAGATTTATAGAGGATGGAGGTCCAAAATCTATCTAAAGTATCAGCCAGGCGCGGTGGCTAATGCCTGTAATCCCAGCACTGTGGGAGGCTGAGGTGGGAGAATTGCTTGACCTCAAGAGTTTGAGACTTGTCTGAGTGAGAACGAGACCCTGACTTATTAAAAAAAAAAAAAGAAAGAAAGAAAAAGAAAAACCCAGCCGGGCACCGCAGTGAGCGCCTGTAATCCCAGTGACTTCCGAGGCTCAGGCAGCAGGATGCCTACAGCCTGAGTCTGAGGTTGCAGTGAGCTATGATGTCATTGCGCTCTGCTCAGGGGGATAGGGTGGGAGTCTGTCTCAACAACAGCAAAAAAAAAAAAGGAGAAAAGAATAAAGTATCAAAAGGAGAATAAAGATGTAGACAGATTCCTTCCCCTCACTCTTATTCCGTATTTTTTCTTCTATTACTTTAGAGAACCCATTATCAAAAAGACAAGTGGCTGAATTTTTTTCTAGAATTGTGTGAGGATGCAAATCCTCAGATTTAGGAAGCCTAACGAGTCCCAAGCAGGATAAACAAAGAGAAACTCACACCTAGACAGTTTATAGTGAAATTGCAGAATACCAGTGACCAAGACCTTTAAAGCAGCCAGAGGTAAAAGAAATGAAAGTTAAGTTTCTTAATGACGGGAGTCAGAGGATGACAGAAGAATGGCATTAAATGCGAAAGAAAGTAACGGTCCACAGGGAGTGGTGTACCTCTGTGAAACTACCTTTGAAGAGCGTAGGGTAAATAAAGACATTTATAGATTTAAACAAAACAGTCTGTTAATCTGCCTCTAAAAGACCGCAGTTTTAACCAATGTTTACGAAGGAGGAGAATGATCTCAGGACTGATGTTTGAGGTACAAGAAGGGAAAGTAAGTGGAGAAGGTAGTCCGTGTAAGCGGACGCTGGTGTGTAAAACAGTACTAGTGTATACAGTGACGATGGGCGAGGGGGGTAGAAAAATCAGGTGGATCTGAAATACTGACCAGTAGCAGCAGGTAAGCCAGCAGGGTATGATTAAAGCAGTGTTCTCAGGTTCTTTCACTACTTGGGGAAAGGGTAAAGATACTGGCTGACTTTTAGGTTTTGAATTAAGAATACTTGCTAAAGTTTCAAGAGTAGCCATTACAAGAATAGAAATGGACTATATCTTGCAAATCAGTAAAGGAAAAACATGGAACAAGGTGGATTGTAAGCGGGAGGGAACTTAAGTCAATTCAAAGAAAGGGAAAAAAGAAATAGAAATTTTAGAAAGGTATAAATAACATCAAGTAAGGTTTAAAACAGTCAAAATAGGTTGGTAATCACGGTAAGTCACAGTTATGCATCATGGGTTGGATAAAAAAAAAAGAACCCGACTTTACACTTGTTTACAGAAGGCATACCTAAAACATTAGGTAGAGAAAGATTAAAAGGAAAAGATACACCAGGCAGATACTAAGTAGAAGAAAATTGGAGTCAATATTAATAAAGTTGACTTCTAGGCAGAGAGCATTATTAGAAGTAAGCATTCTAGGGCAGCACCTGTGGCTCGGTGGGTAGGGCACCGGCCCCATATACCAAGGGTGGTGGGTTCTAACTCAGCCCTCGCCACACTACAACAAAAAATAGTCTGGCGTTGTGGAGGGTGCCTGTAGTCCCAGCTACTCGGGAGGCTGAGAATTGCCTAAGCCTAGGAGTTGGAGGTTACTGTGAACTGTGACGCCACAGCACTCTACTGAGGACAATAATGTGAGACTCTGTCTCCAAAAAAAAAAAAAAAAAAAAAGAAGAAGTAAGCTTTAGTAAATGATATTTAGTTCTCTAGTAGGATTTGACATATAAATCCTATATAAAATTTCAAATATAAGGGCACTTAGTAATACAACATCAGCATGTCATAGAGCACATACTGATAGAAATACAAGAAGAAACTGACACATAATTGTAATGGGAGGTTTTTTCTTTTCTTTTCTTTTTTTTTTTTTTTTGGAGTTTTTTTGCCAGAGGCTGGGTTTGAACCCACCACCTTCCGCATATGGGGCTAGTGCCCTACTTCTTTGAGCCACAGGCGCCACCCAATGGGAGATTTTTAACACATCCCTTTCAGCCATCAGTAGATCAAGGAGAATAAACATTGTTAAGCATATAGACAAACACAGCTAGCAAACTTGATTGCATTGAAAGATACAGTACTTTTCAGGATAGCTGGGCGGTGTGGTGGGCACTGGTAGTCCCAGCTACTTGGGAGACTAAGGCAAGAGGATTGCTTGAGCCCAAGAGTTTGAGGTTGCTATGAGCTATGATGCTACAGCACTCAACCCCAGGGTAACTGAGTGAGACTCTGTCTCCAAAAAAAAAAAAAGTTTCAGGAATCAAAATCATACAGATGATGTTTTCTGACTAGCATATTGGGCTAGAAAAATAATATAGAACTCAAGAAAAATCCTTGTACATTTTCATATTTTTTAGAAAGAGCATACTTTAAAATAAATATCAAAGAAGAAATCATAGGCTGATGCCTGTAATGCTTTGGGAGGGTGGATGGCTTGAGATCAGGAGTTTGAGACCAGTCTGAACAAGAGTGAGACTCCCTTCCTACTAAAAATAGAAATACTAGCTGGGCATTGTGGTGGGTGTCTATAGTCACAGCTATTTTGGGAGGCTGAGGGAAGAAGATCACTTGAGCTCAGGAGTTTGAGGTTGTTTTGAGCTATAATTCCTCAGCACGCTACCCAGGGCAACAGAGTAAGACAAGACTCTGTCTCAAAAAAAAAAAAAAGAAGAAGAAGAAGAAGAAATCATAATGGAAATTAAAACCCCAAAGTATCTAGAACTGAATAATAAATATTACATATCAAAATTTGTGCACCACAGCTACAATGATTCTTAAAGGAAAATGTGAAGCTTTAAATATATTAAAAATGAATAAAGGAAAAAGAAAAGTAATAAATACATCCAGGCAGTGAAAATCCTTTTCTAGAATGCTCTTTCCTGGACGTATACATGGCTGACCTCTTCCTGCCTTTGCCCACGTGTTATTTCACAGTGAGGCCCATTCCACTTAAAAAAGGAAGCTTCATGCCCTTAACTGCCTTTTCTCTACCATTTTTTTCTTTTAATAAAAAAAAAAAAAATTTTTTTTTGAGATGGATCTTGCAGTGTTGCTCAGGTTGGTCTTGAGCTCCTGGCCTCAAGCAGTCCTCCCACCTCAGCCTCTTAAAAGTTCTGGGATCACAAGTGTGAGCTACCCCACCCTGCTCACTCCTCCACCCCCGCCCCCAGCCCTTTCTTTCATTTTTTTCTGTGGCTGTTCTCATTTAAAACACTGTCTGCTGTGCTGTTTGATTGTGCTTATTGTTTATTCTCCTTTGCCCTCTAACTAGGGTGTAATCTCAGTGGTTAGCATCCTTTGTTCATTGACCTTGGGCACCTAAAACAGTGCCTGCACAGAATGGGAACTAGGTAATATTTGTTATTGAAGAAGTGAAATCCATGAAAAGTGTAAATATCCAAAGTGGATGTAAATTTGAAAATTTGGATGAAAATCAATGCCTAGAAAAATATCATTCTCCCTAAAGTTGACTCAAGAAGACAGAACCCAAGTAATCAAAAGCCATGAGATCAATTGAATTTTACACTAATTTTTTCAGGTAATTAAGAAAATAGTGACCACTTTTATTCTATTTATGAGGCCAATAGGACTTTACTATTAAAACCAAGCAAGAATAATATTAAAGTAAAATACATAGTACACAAAAATCTTAAGTACTGACAAATCAAATCTCACCATACATCAAAAATGGCAAAACTAATCTATGGGGTTAGATGTCAAGACAATAGTTATTGGGGGCCAGAATAGTAGTGATTGGTAGGGGTCACAAAGGGAGCTTTTGGAGTACTGATAATATTTTATATCCTAATCTGGATGCTAATTACATTAGTATGTTTACTTCTTGAAAGTGCATTCACCCAAACATATCTACACATTTTTTTTTTTTGAGACAGTCTCTCTTTGTCACCCTCAGAGCGTTATAGCTCACAGCAACCTCCCACTTTTGGGGTCAAGCTATTCTCTTGCCTCAGCCTCCCGAGTAGCTGAGACTACAGGCACCTGCCACAATGCCTGGCTGTTTTTTTTTTTTTTAAAGACAGAGTCTTTATGTCACCCTTGGTAGAGTGCTGTAGCGTCACAGTTCTCAGCAACCTCAAACTCTTGGGCTTAAGTGATTCTCTTACCTCAGCTTCCCAAGTAGCTGGGACTACAGACACCTGCCACAACGCCTGGTTTTTTTTTTGTTGTCGTTGTTGTTTGGCAGACCCAGGCCAGGTTTGAACCTGCCAGCCCCAGTGTATGTGGCTGGTGCCCTAGCCACTGAGCTACAGGTTTCAAGCCTGTATGCACGTTTCCATACGTATATTTTAATTAAAAGTTTACTTTAAAATAGTACAGTATGATATCATAAATATGACAAATGTATCGTGATCAGTTTAGATTTATCCTAGGATGGCAGGGTATGTCAACATTAGAAAATCTGTGAATATTTTCTACTGTGTTATATATTAAAGAGAAAAATCCTTATAGTGTTGATGGCTGAGAAAGCCTGATAAACTTCCACATCTATTCATGATAACAACCTCAGCAAATGAGGAACAGAAAGGAGTATCCTTAGAAAGTGTGGCAGAGACAGTTAATCAAATAGCCCTTGTGCTCCCCAGCATTTCCCCATCTCCATTGTAGGTAGATTGGGGCCAGGTGACTAATTCTGTCCGGTAGGTTATGAGTGGGAGTGACATGTGTCACTTGTAGGTGAAGGCGGTTGAGCCGATGTTCCTCCTCCATCCCTCTCTTCTCTTGCTCCAGTGACCTTGGAGGCTGTGTATTGCAGATGGCATAGATTAAAGATGGAGTAAGGATGCTTCACTCTCATCAGACTTTGCGTAAGCAAGAAATAAACCCTTATAGTTTTAAGCCTCTAAGATTTTGGAGTGTTTGTGTTACGACACTGTAGCCTATCTTATTCTGACTATATAAAGGACATCTAACAAAAACCTCCAGCAGCATTCATATCTGGGGGTGAGAAGTCAGAGTCACTTTCTGTAAGATCAGGAATAAGAAGGACAACTGCTGTACCTGGTTCTGTTTAACACGAGGGTCCCATCCAGGGCAGTAAAACAAGAATGGGAGTGGAAGAAACAACAATTATTATCTGGAGATAAATTGATTATTTTTGTAGCGAACTTTTTATGTAAGTAAACAAGTTGCTTCTAAGAGGTATATACATTTAAACATTACTGTGTGCCAACAACCAAAATTCAGAAAACTTAAATTTTTTAAAAGGCACCATTCATGGTTTAATTAAAAACTATGTGGTAGCTAAGAATACATTTAGTAAAAGTAGTGTAGGATTTTTATGGAGAAAATTATAAAAGTTTATTTAAAGACCTTTAAAGAAGGTCTAAATATGTGGAGAGTGATAAAGACTGACTAGTAAAATGATGTCATTTCTCTGTAGTTTGATCTCTAGGGTCAAGGAAATTCTAGTTAAAATCCCAACAGAGTTTTAAAGGAACTGGTCACGCTAATTCTTAACTAAGTATGTGTGGAAGTGGCATGGTCAGGAATAGCCAAGACACTCTTGAAGTAGAAGAACAAGGTGGAGACATTGATCTGGCAGATATTAAGACTTCTGTGAGGTTTTATTAATTACAACACAGTGGTATCATTGGTTCAGGGACAAATGTCTAAAGTAGCAGAAGTAAATCGCTAGCAATAGACCCAAACATTTATGAAAATTGGACATATGACATAAGGATTTTATATAATTTTAAAAGGATGCACTTTCCAATAAATGGTGCTGGGACAATTATTTATTTGTATGGGGGAAAATAATATTTATTTAACCAGTTTTTGATAATTAAACCTTGGTTGACTTTTTTTTTTAAATTAAAAAAAAAAGTTTAAGATAAAAATATTTGAGGAGTCAAAAAAATTTTTTTATTTTTAGAAATGGAGTCTCACTATTTTGCCCAGGGTGGAGTGCAGTGGCTATTCACAGGCGTGATCATTACTCACTGCAGCCTGGAACTCCTGGGCTCAAGCTATCTTCCTGCCTCAGCCTCCCAAGTAGCCTGGGACACCTGGCCCAACTGAATTTTTTCTTTTTATTTCCCAGATTCAGTTTTCTATCATTTAAAAATAAAATATATACAGAATCTGCTCTAATGTTTTTTTTTTAAGTGGGCCCAAGAAAATGTCAACTTAGGAAAATTATTTCTAACATGTGTGATTGAATGCTTAAATCCTAATTTATAAAGAGCTCTTAAGACTTAATAAGAAAAAATTGAACCTTTGTCATTTTTCTAACATGATGAATTTTGACTGATGTTTTAAAACTTTTCCTCAGCCAGCAGCTGTGACATTGTGTGTGTTTATGAAAGGTAAAAGACTTATTTGTCTTCTGTACTTAAAGCATGTCCCAGGTGGATGTGGATTCAGGAATTGAAAATATGGAGGTTGATGAAAATGATCGGAGAGAAAAAAGGAGCCTCAGTGATAAGGTTGGTAAGCAGTGAAGCCCTTGCCCCAGTTTTTAGTGCAGGTTCCATTAGTAAACTCCATTTCATCTCTCCTATCTGAAGAGACTATTAGGAATTCTATGTAGGTGATTTTTTTTTTTTTCAGGTAAAACGGATAGCCTATATTACCTTTATTAAAAGAAATACAACTCAGTCTCTTTACCTGATAAAAATCCTCAGTTATTATCATTGTTACATGGCCATAGTTTTATCTGTAAATTTAGTTTGTAAAAGGAACTAATTTGGAGCTAGTGAGAATTTCTTCTTTTGGTCTTTGCTTTTAAGCAAGAACATTATCACATCTTTGGCAGTATTCTGAGGAAAATAGCTGGGGATTGAACCAAGAATATGTAGGATCCAGTAGCAAGTAGAAGCTTTTTGAAAACATAAGGCCTTTATATTTGATTATCATCTGGACTCAGTTCTGCATATTCAGGGTGTCATAATAACTTCTTACTCAGTAAGTTATTAGGAATCCTTTAGGAATGCATGTTTACGATTATTGGAAGTTGGGCTGTAGCTTCCTATTGCTGCAGTGTTTTATTTTGAAGAGTTTTTTGTGTACAAAGTTCTTTCATATATGATACTTTAACTCTCATACAATGTAATGAGAAATGTTAAATTTTGGGAAATTTCCTGGAGGAAAATTGATGCTGTACCAAGAATGTTAATCTGGTTCTTTGGAGTTCAGAAAAGTGAATAGATTGGATATTTATGTGATTTATCACAATTATTCCTTGGTAACTATTTTTTGGTTTTGATACAGAGCCTCAGGCTGTCACCCTGGGTAGAGTGCTGTGAGCTGTGATGCCTCCAACTCCTGGACTTAAGTGATTTTCTTGCTTCAGCCTCCCAAGTAGCTGAAGTAGCTATTTTTTGGTTGTAGTTGTCATTGTTGTTTGGCAGGCCTGGGCTGGATTCGAACCCACCAGCTCTGGTGTTGTACGTGGCTGGCTCTTTTTTTTTGTGGAGGGTTCCAGGGCTGGCAGGGGCATGCTGTGGGCATTCAAGAGGACCTCGGTCTTGCTGTCCTATGGGTTTGCATGTGTCAGCAAGTGTGCTGAGACTGATCCCCACCACCCACCATGGAGGGTCCACTGCAGTGCCTAGCCAGGGATAGGACTCCGGCAGAACCAGGGTCTCCACCTCTTTCAACATGGCCTTCTGACACAGGACGACCCTAAGGCCCAGAACCCTGAGCAGTCACCCGGTCCCACCTTCATCTTTGTTTGTTTGGATACTTTATTTATTTTGGGGACAGAGTCTCATTCTGTTGCTCAATGGCCTCAGCCTAGCTCATAGAAACCTCAAACCCCTAGGTTCAAGTGATCCTCTGGCCTGCCTGGGAGTTGGGGCAGGAGAATGAGGCCTGAGCTTGGCCCCACGTGCCTCTGATCCAAGTAAGAGACCTCTGAAGAAACCTATCTAGGATTTTCCAACCTTTTTTTTTTTTTTTAAATTATTTCTCTTTATTTTTTTAGTTTTTTTTGGCCGGGGCTGGGTTTGAACCCACCACCTCCAGCATATGGGACTGGTGCACTACCCTTTTGAGCCACAGGCACCACCCACGTGGCCGGCTCTTTCGCCTCTTGAGCTACAGATGCCAAGCCATTCCTTGGTAACTTTTGGTAATGCCCTTATTCCTTTATGTTTCCCCTATAGATTGTGTGGTAAGCTCTGTGAGACTTTAGAAGTTGTATGTCCCTTTAATGTCACAGTGACAAGTTTAGTTTTTCCTTCATGGTGGTTTTAGGCATTTAAGAAATATCAATGTTTGGCTCTGTGCATGTAGCACGGTGGTTACAGTGCCAGCCACTTGCACCAAGGTTGGCAGGTTCAAACCCAATCCCAGCCAGCTGAACAGTAAAGACAACTGCTACAAAAAAAATAGCCGGGCATTGTGGCAGGTGCCTGTGGTCCCAGCTACTTGGGAGGCTGAGGCAAGAGAGTTATTTGGGCCCAGGAGTTTGAGGTTGCTGTGAGCAGTGACGCCAAGGCACTCTACCGAGGGCAACATAATAAGACTTTGTGTCAAAGAAGAAAAAACCTCAATGTCAATGTTAATGAGTTAAATCAGAATAAAGAATTTCTATTGAAGTGCCTGCGTCATGCTTTCTATTTGAAATTAATACTGAAATCTCCTTCCTCACTAGGAACCTTCCTCGGGCCCTGAAGTGTCTGAGGAGCAGGCCTTACAGCTGGTCTGTAAGATCTTCCGTGTCTCTTGGAAGGACCGAGACAGAGATGTCATCTTTCTTTCTTCTCTTTCTGCACAGTTTAAGCAGAACCCAAAAGAAGGTAGGAATCTAGCTTAATTGTCTTATTTCAGAGAACTTACAAGAAAACAAGATACAAGATCCTTGCCCTTCTCTGTTAACCCCATGCACTCTTTCTTACTTTTAGGTTGTTTTTGTTTGTTCATTTGTTTTTGAGACAGAGTCTCACTCTGTTGCTTGGGGTAGAGTGCTATGACATCACAGCTCACAGGAACCTCAAACTCTTGGGCTTGAGCGATTCTCTTGCCTTACCCTCCCATGTAGCTGAGACTACAGGTACCTGCCACACCGCCCAGCTAGTTTTTCTATTTTTAGTAGAAAAGGGGTCTTCCTCTTGCGTAGGCTGGTCTCAAGCTCCTGAACTCAGGCTGTCCACCCACCTTGGCCTCCCAGTAGGTTGTATTTTTTATCACAGGGATACTTTTTGTTGAGGGTACTGCCGTTCAGTCACTTTTTTTCCTTTCCTCTGATCTTGTTGATAAGTTATATTTTACTTTCATGATTTCTACAAAATAAAACTACAGGCTCGGCGCCTGTGGCTCAATCGGCTAAGGTGCCAGCCACGTACACCTAAGGTGGCGGGTTCGAATCCCCAGCCCGGGCCGCCAAACAACAATGATGGCTGCAACCAAAAATGGCCAGACGTTGTGGCGGGCGCCTGTGGTCCCAGCTACTTGGGAGGCTGAGGCAGGAGACTCGCTTGAGCCCAGGAGTTGGAGGTTGCTATGAGCTGTGATGCCATGACACTCTACCCAGGGGGATAGCTTGAGGCTCCGTCTCAAAAAAAACCAAATGGCCTTGTTAATATGTGGTAAGTACCTAGATATTGATTTGCTTGATCAAATCTAAACAACAGCTCCTTTGTCCCTGGATCAGCTCCAAATAAAGGCATACAGACTGATTTAAATAGCAGAGTATAATATACATTAAGGACAGACTTTTGTGTTTTTATTTCGTGAGGATTGTTAGGAAAACACCTGCACACTTTTGCCATAAGCAAACTATTTGGAACAAAAATAGCAACCACCCGAAAAACACTTAAGGAAAGTCAGCCCCTGAGGCCCTCTGCCTTCCTTCCAAGGCATCCCTACCCTGGTGGCAGTGCCCCTTCCTCACTCTGGTCTCGCCCGGTACCCACGTGGAGGCCATTCCTGAATCACCTGTCAACTGACCCTGGTCACAACTAAGTATTAGCAAAGACAGCTATCAAGATTTTTGACCTCAGCTCAGTGTCTGTGGCTCAATCGCCTAAGGCGCCATCCACGTACACCTAAGGTGGCGGGTTCAAATCCCCAGCCTGGGCCCGCCAAACAACAATGATGGCTGCAACCAAAAAATGGCCAGGCATTGTGGCGAGTGCCTGTGGTCCCAGCTATTTGGGAGGCTGAGGCAGGAGACTCGCTTGAGCCCAGGAGTTGGAGGTTGCTATGAGCTGTGATGCCATGGCACTCTACCCAGGGGGATAGCTTGAGGCTCCGTCTCAAAAAAAAAAAAAAAAA
>CAUYQV010194217.1:0-14303 GCA_963574575.1 Galagoides demidoff | reverse complement strand
ACAGGCGCCCACCACAACGCCCGGCCATTTTTTTGGTTGCAGCCATCATTGTTGTTTGGCGGGCCCGGGCTGGGGATTCGAACCCGCCACCTTAGGTGTATGTGGCTGGCGCCTTAGCCGATTGAGCCACAGGCGCCGAGCCAAGAGATAGTTTTTGATCCCTTCTCCCACCCCCAGTTTCCAAAGTCCTTTACACCATGCTGTATGACCATATATACCCATTGTTTAGTTCCCATTTATAAGTGAGTACATGTTACATACAAGTGAGTATATGTGGTATTTGTTTTTCCATCCCTGAGATATTTCAATTAGGATAATGGCTTCAAATTTCATCCAAATTGCTACAAAAGACATCGTTTCATTCTTTTTTATGGGTGAATAATATTCCATGGTATATATATATGTATACCAGATTTTTTAAATCCACTCATCAACTTATGGGCTCCTAGATTGATTCCATATGTGGGATTATGAATTATGCTGCTGTAAACATACGAGTGCAATTGTCATTTTTAAATAGCAAAGTATTAGGCTCTCTTGTAAGTAGTGGAAAGGTATTACTGGCGTTTCTTTTAATTTGTTTAGTTGTACACATGGAGGTAAATGTGCACAGGCTTGCAAAGTAAAATCTATTTCTAACTGTGGGCCAATTTCAAAACAGTTGGAAAGCTACCGTGGTAGATTATGTTGTATCTTGGCATTTTATAGAACTGCATGTGGAATTTATGGCTCATTCTCATCTCAACCCACAGATTCAGTATTTACGTAATTTACAGCCACTGATAGAGTTGTAGAAATGGAAAAATGAAGTAGTTTAAAGGAGCATTGATCTAAGAGTTTTAACACAAGTGCTATTTCTGGATTTTAAAATTTTTGTGACTAAATATATTTCAAAGGAAAAGAAACTTGGATATTTTAGATTGCTAGGATACTGCTAAACTATTAATTATTGTAATGGAATCCTTAAGTATTTCCTTTTCAAGATGTATTTTCATGTTTTGGAATAAAATACTGCATTTTTCCAGATTATTTTTTTTTTGAAATAAACTGCTGAGTTCAGCTCTACTCTTCCAAATTTCAAAATGTTTGTGGTTTTCTTTTATTGATAATTGTTAGTATTTTTTTTTTTTTTTTTGGTGAGCCTTATTTTTTCCCTTGGAATTAGTTAAAATACTGCTTGCAGGCTCCTTAAATAATGAAACATCGTGTGTCAGAAGTAGGTTTTAAATGTATGGAATTGCACATAACTAGAAAGTAATGCTAATTTGCAATTGAAATATCAGACAAATATCCATTAGTAACAATGTAAGAATTCAGTCACTAGTTATTGTTTATATTAAGAAATTATATTTTAGCGGAGAGGACCCAAACATGAATAACTGTAGTTTCTGTATCTGAAATCTATTTTATTGTATATGTGGGTAATTACAAAAATTTTGAGATACATTGATCATCCTATTCACAATTGTGAGTCCCTGGCACTTTTGATATCCTAAACCTTAGCTTTCAACTTCCTTCTCCTCTTTTCCATTGCACTCATCACATTCTAACATGAAGATGATTTGCTTATTTATTATCTTGTCGCCTATTATCTCTGTTTTGGGAATGTGAGCTCGCCAAGGGCAGGACTTCTTTGTCCCTTTTCTTAACTGATACATTTCAAGGGTGTGGAACCATGTCTGACACACAATAGATACACAATGTTTGTTGAATGAGTGAGTGAATCACACAGCCATTCCGTCTCAGAAAACGAGTCAGTAAGAGAAAAATCGGGAGCCCACTAGGCAATGTTGAATGCACATTTGAAGTTCATCATTATCAACTTAAAATAAAATCTATGAGTTTGATTGAGTTTTCCCAGCAGTGTTTTGCTTCTCGGGTACAAGTATGGATCAAAATGGATATTAATTCCCATCTAGAGATGTTTGTCTTTTTTGTAAGTGAACTCGTCATAAGAAGAGTGGGATGTAAGGAAAATGAAAGTATTAAAATGACTGGGATATGAAATCTAGGTACGCTAAGAGGCAATAAAGCCAGAATGAAGGTGGTGAGTGTTAGTGATTTTGAAGTCCCATTGAAGTGGAGGCTTCATTGGTGATTACAGAAATGAAGATGGTAGATAGCAGGACAATAGGACAGTTTCTGATAGTGGGACATTTGAAATTAAAATTTCAGAATTTTTGTATTTTATTGATGAAGGTAAAGTCCAGGAATGGTCCTGGGAGTGAGAAGACAGAATATTTTTGGAATTGAGCAGTTCAAAGAACAGAGAGGATAGGAATTTCTTATGAATTTTAAAATAGCCAAAGATTATGGAAGAAGTGTGATGAAGAAACTGCTATGATCTATGAGTTAATATCATCAATAATTATAAAAGAGAAAATTCTCAGAAAGCCAATAGATAAAAGGGATAAATAGAATAAAGTGGTATAGTTTAATAAAATAATTATCCCCCAAAGATTTTGTATTGAAAAGATGTTTAGAATGTTAAGAAAAATGTGAGAACTTCACAGAAGTTGGATATTTGATTACTCGCTTGATTATTTCAGAAGTCTGATTATTTTTATTTTCACGCAGACTCCTACGACTCTTCCAAGAGCAGCTGGCCGAGAAACCAAATATGTAAGTTACTTTTATAATCGTAAGCACTGCTTTTTTAATGGGTGCCTGTGTATGCTTTGGAAAAACACAATTATATTCTCATTTAAATTGGGTTGATTTTTTTCATAAGTAAAAAGATAGGATAGTTGATTGGCCCAGGTGTGAAAAATCAGGTTATGTTATGGACAAAACATCAGATAAGCTTATCCAAGACATTTCTTTGTAAGTGAGGTACAGCTTGACTAGTTTAACTCAATCAAATGAAACAGCAACATCAGCTTTCTAGTCTTTCTAATTATGAA
Organism: Galagoides demidoff; assembly: GCA_963574575.1. Lineage (NCBI taxonomy): Eukaryota > Metazoa > Chordata > Mammalia > Primates > Galagidae > Galagoides > Galagoides demidoff. Next base: position 11,400 of record CAUYQV010194217.1, on the reverse strand, counting down.
AACCTAGATGTCATTGCCATTTTTGTGGGGTTTTCTCATGTTTATAAAATAGTCAACTTGTATGCTTTAAAGAATTAAGATTTGCCAAATTATAATGTGAGTGCTAGATGAATCAACTTTGACAATTTTGTCACTTTCCTGCACTTAATTTATTATCAACGCAACGTATTTCTACTTATGAGCATATTCAAGTAATTATGGGGTGCTGGGTCACCCTAAGTTAGTCACACACACACCCGTAGCCTCACCCCATCCCCACTGTTCACTCACTCCAGAATGGTGTTTTCCATCTTGTAGATTATCTACTAAGTGTTTGGTTTTAACTACAAAACAAATCCATTAACCATTCCTTTTATTTCCACACTATATTTTTCATATGTAGTTTTTGTCACCATTATCATCAAAAGTAGTTATTAAATGTGTATTCCGTGCCATATCATCACAGCAATTTGTGCTTTTCTGCCCTTACTTGAAGTCTTCCTGAGTGAAGTAATAAACTGGGTGAAATTACTAAGTTTTATCATACTCAGAAAATTGTTTAGAGGATGTGAGTAGGAACATGGCTCACAGCATTTCCTGGAGGTTTTCATCGTTATTTTTCATTATTATTGGAAGGTGTTTGGGGTAATACTTAAAAAGAGTGGAGGCGTTTAGTGCTGTAGACCCAAGTTCAAACCACAGTGTTGCTTCTACGTGAAAGTTGGATCCTAATCTATTAGTATAGAGCATAAATGTCTTAACACAATAACTAAGTCAACGAGATGAGGAATATATTAACCAGTGTGATGTAAGCTTTCCTAATTCTATATGAAATCAGCACATTGTACCCCATAAATGCATTAATGTATACCTGATCTATGTGTTTATGATTTAATCAAAATAAAAAAAGAAAGTTGGATTCTAGAAAAGTTACTTACCATTTCACTGTTCTGAAGGTGAAATCTATAACATGGAGATACTAATAATTTTCCGATTTGGTTGATGTAAGATTTACATTTGTAAGTGTCTGAAAAACTCTTAAAGCAGTCTGATTCTAGGAATTGTTCAATAACGAATAGTTCTTCCCTTCCCTTCCTTTCCCTTCTTCTTTCACATGCCTTTATCCACACCTCCTTTCAACTCTTCCTTCCACCTATCTTTGGAAGACGAGAAGCACCATGATTTAATCAAACTCCCGATTCATTAGTGGGTACACGAAAAGAAAGTTCCCTAGAAATGTTTCTATACTTTTTGTGACTAATACCTTTTACAAGAACCAGACAGCAAAAGTATCTAGAAGTTTTTGCTGTCTCACCTTCTTTTCTCATCGAGCCCTACCTTTCAGCAAAGTGCCTTCATTAGAGTAGTTTTCAGCAGGTTCACAGAGCTGATGTCTTTACTCCCCCTCCCAGAGAGTGGTTAATTTGATAGCGATTTAAATAATTCCAGAGCAGCTGCTTCAATCTCCATAGTAAGAGATTACTTCAAATTATTCTTTATTTTCAATCAATTATCAGACTTAAAGCAGGTTAACTTTCAGGCCCATAACTTTGTGAAAGCGTTTGAGTCATTCAGAGCTAACAGTGAATCATCAAACAGGTTCAGTATAGACTAGAACAAACATACGCTCTGGTTCAGAGAGGATTCTTGACCTGGACTAAATTTTGTTTCTCAAATAAGAAGCTTTGCTTTTACTTTCTCTTACAGTGTGACATTTGAATTGTTTGTGGCACTTCAAATGTGTCCATGTCATTTGAGGATCATTTAAAGATGTAAAGTAAAAACCAAGTTTTTGGTGCTAACCCATAGATAAGTCACATTTAGCTGCAGTTATTACAGTTTACTAAGTAATATCTGATACATTTATTTTGAGAAGAAAAAATAAAATTTTAGAGGAGCATAAGTCGATTTTAGCTATAAACCTTGATCTGATGTGAACTTTGTGTCTTAAATCAGTTATGTTCCAATTTTCAAAAGATAACAGCATGATGGTATTTTCTTCTATAAATTCTAATATTTATATTGAATGAGCTATGAGATGCCTCACCTTAAGTATAAAGTTTAAAAACTTTAACTTAATAATTTCTCACTATATTTTCTCCCTTCTCCTCTGAAACTCAAGACCAACTCTGAGAAGTCTGTGGACTTTAACATTTCGATATTTCTCCATCTCTTTTCAACATTTTGGAGAACATAGGCATCTTCAGATTAGATACTCGCTGGGACTTGGTGTCTCATTGACCTTATAGAGATTCTTAGATTAAACTCAAAAGCAGGGATTACACAGTTTAGCAACTCTTGCACCACAGAGAAGACTGAACAAAAGAAAGACTTAAATTAGAGCCAAGAAAATACTTTTGTTATGCTTGAGGAGATCATGAATCACTTAATACTGATCACTAAAATCCCTATCTCTGGGGGTTTTTAAAAAATATAGTATAATGTGTGGATTATAAATGATTAGTCAAAAAAAGGGCATTATTTTCTAGCTCCATTATTTACTTTTTCACTTCTCTTCATTAATTCAACAGATACTTAGTGTGTGCCATGGAGCAGTGAAGAGTCACTGGCTGGGGTGGGGGGAATGAATGAGTGACAAGGTCCCAATTTCTGCATACAAATTATACTGCAAAAATAATTTCTTATAGAAATGGAGAGCTGCTGGCCAGAGAACCTACTGATGTTCAAACAAACATACAGAGTTGTTGGTATTCAATGGATCAGTGCATTTATAGGATTTCTAGTCCTCCTGGGATAACTATCATGATTTAATTAAATGGTATGACTAATTGCTCTTTATGGGACTTTCATGAAAGTTTATCTTCTCTCAGAAGGAAAATAAAAAGAAAATAAAGAAAATCAGTGCAAAATAATGTTTCTTTGGTTATTTATTGCATGGATTGTGACATTTCACATAGTCTGTCTTTTTAGGATGACCCAGGTATTGTAAAACCAACATTAATTTAGACTAATTAAAGGTCTTCTTCTAATTTATGGTATGCTTGAATGGCAAGCTATTTAGAAGTACTTTAATCGATCTTCTCTTAAGTGTAGTAGAATTGAAGCTAACGTAACATGTTGAAGAGGTAGTAATCCTTAGGTTACCCGCAGGGTTGATTAATGTAACATCAACACTTCACTTTATTCTTTTTAATCCATGCTAAATTCAACAACAATAATAGCTAATGTTTTGAGCTCTTACCTTTCCCAGAAGGGATACTTGTTTCATTAAAGACATACACCAACCTTATGCAATGGGTAGTAAGTTGCAAAATCTCCATTTTCCAGAGGAGTTCTGAGACTCTAAATCTCACTCATGTTTGCTTCATGTCAAAGACTCTGCAGTTGATATTTTTATATTCTTATGTGTAGTAGGAGCTGGAAGTCGTTTGTGTTCTTTAAATATTTTATCCATTAGAATTTATACTTTGGGTATAAATTATTTCTTCATGCCCAATAAACTTCAGTCTAAATTTAGAATGAATAATTTCATATTTGGCCACATTTACATCTAAAATGGTAACTTTTAATGATTTCCAAGGCTTTCAATAACAAGCTTACATGTAAATTAACTCATAATTTATTAATATCAGATAATATAGGAGAGATGATTTCTCATGACACTCATTTTTTAACAGTTTCTTTCCCCTAGGTGATGAAATGACTTTTCTATTACAATTTCAATTTCGTTCCATTTTCATTTTATCAACTTTGGCGGGGAACTTTTTTCTTTGTACTATGCTTGCCTTGGTAAATATTTATTATTTTTCATTAATGGCTACTAGTATAAATTCATTTTACTTTATAATTCAAAACCACAGTATGCTTTCTTAATAAAGAACATCATAAAACAGAACAAGTATTTGGACCTGTTATTAATGTATTGAAATCACGTTGTATTGATAACAACTTCTTTCATACATTCTCTACATTTTATGAATTACTTTAAGTGTGGGGGAAATAACGAGACAGGCTTATTAAATATTAGCATACAGGTAGGATCTCATTTTAATGAGCTTGGGAGATAGAAAAATGTCATTATAATGGAGAATATTGCTTCCCCAATATCATAATTTATTGAAAAATGTGTTAAACTTTATTACGAATATATCCCACCTATATATAGATATTCAAATAAAGGCTGTCTTCTCCAATTTAGCCAGCTCGCACATTCTCCTTGTTGCTATGCTTGGAAATGTTGCTATGTGGGAGTGTTTCTATGGTGGTTTGTAATAATGCAGTCATAGGTCTTAAGGTAAGAGGTGACTTAAATCTAACTCCAGGTCGAGATCTGCTTCTGTGGGATGAGGCCAGAGATTTGAGCAATTACAGGAGGAGTTATGATCTATTTAAGCAGGAAATTACACTCTACTGATCATTCCCATTTATTTCCTTTTTAATTGTTCAGAAATATTTCTGAAGTGCATGTGCGTATGAAAGGGATTGAGGAGGGAGTGGAAGATGACCACCTGGGTTCTGCTGTATGAGGAGGGAGAGGAGATGGACTGAGACGCCTTTTCCGCCTTGTGTCCTTTCATTTCCCTTTTAGACGCCATCAAGTGTGAAGTCCATACTTCAGACAGACTTCCCCTTGATCTGACCTTTTGTCTCCCTATTCGCACGTATAAACTGTGCTGCCACTTGTCACCTATTCCCACATAGTCTACCAATTATATTCATGACAATTTGGAACCATCACTCCCCATACTAGAGAGTCAAATTTTAAAATATATGCAAGTATACTTTTTATATTTAGATATTATGCAGGTTATATTACTACCCTAGAAATTGTCTTTAGAGAAGTTAGTACAGGGTAAGATCTGCAGATAGAAGAAGCCGTGTGGAACAGGGAAGATCCAATGAGGCAGAACCCACCTGGACGTGGTGCCTCCCTGCTCTCCACGGGATCCATTCCTGTGAATACTGGCTTATGCACAAGTAACAGGAACTCTTCCAGGTGAAAGATAAGACAGTGTCTTATCATTTTATAACTCTTTATTTCCTCAATGCCACACTTAATATTCAGTGATTATCAAGTACCCAATTAATATTTCGAGTGCTGTCTTTCTGCTTACCTGTACATGAGTCTTGACGGAGAGAAATAACTTCATTCAACTAGCACATTATGATTGATTAGAGTTCTTTGAGCTTGGAGAGTTGGCGGTAACAGAGCAAAAGGGGAAGAGAAACATCTTAATGACATCAAATCCGTTGTTATGTTCAGGTGGGAGGGACATGACTGCTGAAAAGGACAAAGCATGAGGAAGGTAGAGTAGAGCGGCACAGAAGGGGGAAGGAACTAACACTTCCTACATAGCTCCACTTGACTTTGCACCCTAGTCCCATTAGAAGGTGTCTATTTGGATGTCAGCCAACAGGACATGTGTCATGAATGGGGAAAACCTGCAGGTTGCAAGAAATGGAGACTCTAGACAACCACTAAGGAGCTTGGTTGTCCTGGGTGTGTTTCTGGCAGCAAGTGTTGGGGAGACAATATGGTCTCTCCAAAGCTGGCTTGGTACAAGTGGTGTCTGGTATGCAGATTTATTTTGCAATGAATTTCACATCCGTACTTCTTTTCGTCAGTCTTTACCCCTTTTAATTTCTATTCAACCTAATTCTTTAACTGATTTGTTTTGAAATAAGAAATTGTGATTTTCACAATTTTTTGACTGCTCGATTAGTTTAAAATTTTTTTTAAATGATGGCACAATAGCTAAAATGCCATCTCTCTCTTTTCTTATTTTTTCTTCCATAATTAGAATGCTGCCAGGGCTGTCAAATTTATACTAGATTATGAATTTTCTTTCACACGGGAGCCATTCCTATGCTTATCTCCAGTGTTTTTTCTTCTCAGTTAATATTTACATGGATAGCGATGAATGACCAAAACTTTGTTGTTGTTCGAATCTGGCTCAGGTTTATTTTTAGGTCCCTCCATTGCTTGTCCACCCTTTATTTAAGGGACCGTTTGGTAGCCCATCTGAATGGAACAGCCTCCTTCCACTCCTGTTGCTCCCATCTCAGCTCACCCAAACATAATCTTTCCTTACTTTTTTGGAAAGCAGTTGCTACAATAATGATAACACAACTATTGTCACAACACACAATGAACAGCATTAACCTGCACTAGGCTTCCCATAGGGTTGGGCATGACTAGGTCCACTGAAATAACCTGTTTTTTTAGTGATAATACATATAAATCATTATTCTTCCTCTTTGGTAAGGGAGATCTGTGTTTACTTTACATATATCTACTCCACCCTGAGATTTGCATTTAATTTTTCCCTTTCTCTGGAAAGTTTTTCATAGTAGTGATATAGAATCCATAATATTAGATAAAATAAGAACATCCAGGGGTGTCTAATGCATCCTGTAGTTATGTCATGATTCCCAGTGATAGAATTTTGGGGATTTATGATGACTGGATGTTTAGCTTTTTCCCTGATTTAGTTATTGTTTGAGCATTTTACCTTTTCTTCCTACAATGATTTATATCATTTAGTACAACATATTGTAAAGTGTTACTAACATTAGTGATATAGTTAAATTGTGCAAATACTTTATTGCTAATGTATAACCTTTTATTTCCTATATTTCTTATACATTTTTAAATTGAGGTTAAAAATTTAACCGCGTCTCATTTCAGTTGAGATGTTCACATTTAACTCAGTTTAATTTACTTCACAGAAGCTATTCATTTAGCTTAGGGTATTCTGAGACAATGCTCTTATAATACAGTAAGAAAAAAATTGTTGCAGAGAGACAATCTAAGGTTTTAGAAGACATCATTATTATTCACTGTATTCCATTATAAAGTTGATCATAAAACCTTTGGTGAACTGAAGAAATGCCATGATGAATGGGGGTGGCACCTGTGGCTCAAAGTAGTAGGGCCATATGCCTGAGGTGCTGGGTTCAAACCCAGCCCAGGCCAAAAACTGCAAAAAAAAAAAAAGAAAGAAATACCATGATGAACATCCTGTAGGGCAATTTTTATAAACTTCAGTACTCACTAACCTGACTCATAGCAATGAGACATGGGTGCACTTAGCCAAGACACCCTGCTGCTGTGAAGCAACCAGGAATGGCAGCAAGCAGTGGCAGTCCTCACAAAGAATAGCATGAGTCAAAAGGCAGAAAACCAACAATGTTGCGCACGGTGTGCGAAGGGCTTCAGGTGCTGGTCATTATGTCCGATGATTCATGTTCCTACACACTTGGCAATGTCATAAGAACCACTGAGCTTTCAGTTTTCAGTTACTGTTAATCTCTCAGAGAGTAAATACAATAATGATACATCCATAATAATCTCTGAGGGATTAGCAATTTCAAAAAAAATGGAAATATTTCAGAGACACAACTTTATTATGTATTTCCTGGGTATATTTGTAAGTATGCATCTGTCTGTTGACCACTGTCTGTCAAAGTTGAAGGCTGAGCTGCTTGTGGAAGGTTAACTTCCCGTCTAAATGCAGAAATACTTGATAAAACTTAACTGCTAAAAATATGTATAGAACTGAACCTAAAAGAATGAGAAACTTCTGGATGCCATAAAGGAAGTGGCAGCTCCAAGTGGGAACGTTAAGGAGAAGCTGAAGCTCTGGTAGAACAAAGGTACTTTGGAATTGAGGAGCTAAGATCCAGGAGCTTAGTTTGTAACTTCTAAGATGTAACAAGTTTAAGACAAGTAAAGGGAGTCTCTGTGCTTATTCTGGAGCCTAGAAGGCCATGTTGATTATGAAGCGTGAAAGGGAAGACAGATAAATTCTTTCCACCATTCCTACCTAACCTCTTAAGTGCTAAAAAGAGTCACCCATGAGAAAGTGAGACCATGATAACGTGGGGACCTGCCACCAGCGAAGTATAGGAACATCAAGATGGGCAGTAAAGTTGTAACTAGTTCAGAACTGGTGTAACTAACTCCCAGGAGTCCTCAAAGGGCACATGCATTGCAGGGATGGTTTTATGACCAGGGATTCATGGCTATCTAAAGAAGTCATCACCATAGTTACCTGGTCTGAAGACGAGCTCAAAATAAAAATTTAAACATGACTAAAGACATCCTGGGGGCAAATGTGAGGGTAAGTCAACAAATTTAACAGCAGGAAATTCAGCAAGAAAGAACCACAAACAAATCTGGAAAATGACATATTTAAAATGATAAAAAATCATTAAAATGTAAAACTCATTGCCATATTAAACATACTACTATATAATTGAAGAAATTAGTTATCTTTCAGGCTTATATGCAAAGACCATTCAGGATATAGCATAAAGAGACAAAAATATGAAAAGGAGTTTAAGAGAAATAGGTGAGGAATTGAGAAGGCCCAACAGTCACAGGTTGTTTAATAGGGTTACATTCTCAGGAATCACATCAGTAGGTGATTTCATCAAGGTCTGAAGATCAAAGCACTTACACAAAGCCGAGTGGCACAGCCTACTACATACCGAGGCTATATGCTACGGCCTGTTATTCCTGTGCTACAAATCTGAACAGCTTATTACTGTATTTGTGTATCTAAACATATCTCACTGTGGAGAAGGTACAGTAAAAATGCGGTATGGAAGATAAAAAATGGTGCACCTGCTTAGAGAGCTTTATCATGAGTGGAGCTTTCAGGCAGGACTGGAAGTTGATCTGGGTGAGCCAGGGAGTGAGCGGTGAGTGAATTGACAGCCTAGGACTTTGCTATACACTGTTCTAGGCTACACTAAATTTATAAAAAATTCTTTCTTTGATAATCATTTAACCTTAGCTGGCTGTAATATTTGTCTTTTTTTTCTTCATAAACTTTTTAATTTTTTAATCTCTCTGAGTCTTTGGTAATAACCATTAGCTTAAAACACAAGCACATTATACAGCTACACAAAATATTTTGTTTCATTATATTCTAATTCTATTTTTAAAACTTTTCTTTTTTTACTTTTTTTTTAAAATTAAATCATAGCTGTGTACATTAATGCAGTCATGGGGTACAGTGTGCTGGTTTTACATACAATTTGAAATATTTTCATTGAACTGGTTAACATAGGCTTCATGGCATTTTCTTAGTTATTGTGTTAAGACATTTGTTTTTTTTTACTTTTTAAACTTTTTTTTGTTAAAAACTAAGACACAAACACTTTATCTTAGGCTCACACAGAATCAGGATTATCACATCACTATGCAACAGGAATTTTCAGCTCCATTATGCTCTTGTGGGACCACTGTCTTATCTGTGGTCTGTCATGGACCAAAATGTCATTATGTGGGTCATGACTGTATATTTAATAAAAGCTCCATAAACAGAGGTTAGATACAGTAGGAGAAAAGCAATATTTGAATAGATAGTCATGTACGATTTTTCAGAAAACATGCATCTTCACAGTAACAAACAAACCAAGTCCCCCAAAAGGATAAATAAAAAGAAATCTACTTGCAGTCCACATTATACTAAAATTACAGAATGTCTTGGGGGTAATGTTCAATGCTAAGCAAATATGAAGACGGATGATCCTCAAAGTTGTAAGGGTTAGACTTATAGTTGCATCAGGAACCAGTCAGTAGAACACTATCTTCAAAAGGCTGAGAGATGATATGACCCTAGATTCTATGTTCAGCTGACTATTTAATCAAGAATAAAGGCAGAATAAAAAGATTTTGAGACAATATCCAAGATAGTAATCTCCAAAACTGCCAAAGCATTTACCTCATAAGAAGGAAACTACTGAGGAGGAGGAAATGGGAATTACCAATCAACAGATATTTCAATTAAACATGATGAATAAGGTCTGGAGATCTGTATACCACATTGTTCCCGTAGTCATAAATATTGTGTCAAACATATGTTAACAGGGTGGACAACATTTATTGTCAAATGTTCTTTTCACAATCAAGTAAAATTGCAAAAAGAAAGAAACTTAATCCAAATGAAAGAAATTACAGGGACCAATGATGAAGAAATAATACAAAGCCACAGTTTCAAACACCAAATCATTTCCATCTTCAGATCACAAAAACTGTGTTCTGCTTTTATTTGGATATAAGGATACTTTAAGAAAATATGTTATTTGTTTCAATTTTCTGTAAGTAGAAATATCAACAATGCTTAGATGTTCAAATGAAATATAGAGTATATTTTACTGTATTTACAAAAAATTAAATATGGAAACTTGAAAAATTTTTGTTATGTCGTAGTGCCTATATTAAGGATATAATTAAGAGGGAAAAGCAACATATAAAACACCATGTTCACATTATGTGAGCTGAATAAAAATGTATAGACAAAATTAAGGAAATGTACCAAAAATACTAAAAATCATATTTTTGGTGGCTTAGTGATATTTTCCTTTTGCTTTATACTTTTCAAAGTCATTCAATGGGCATACATTAGTAACAAAAGAACTTTAAAATGTTTAAAAATATAACTGTTTTACTAAAGTGTGACTTTTACTAAATAAACACCATGTTTATATTTTGCAGGCAAATCTCTCCTCACCGTCTTCTACAATATCTGAGAGTCAGCTGGTATGTATCTTCTTACTAAATCACAAATCTATTTCTGAAAATTCTGATCTCTCAACAGCCTTATTGGAGTAAAAGTGAACAGAGAATGTATTTACTACATATAATTTTATTTACTTCTCTAATAAAAGCTTACTGATACTTTACTAATGCTCGATGGTGGTTGTTTTGCAAGGGACAAACATACATAAAACCACCCACAGACTCTCCCAACCACCAACTTACATCCTAGGAGTGCGATTAGAAGAGACTAGGTAAAAAGAAAGATGCTATTGGAATTCAGAGAAGAAATCTTACCTCCTCTTGGGAGAGATCCAAAAAGGGAGCTCAAGGACAAGGTCATGATTGATAATGTAGGGTAGTTTCTGAAGTTAAGGAAATGCAAAATGAGATATTTTATACAGGAGAGTTAGCCTGAGAATGGTTGAGATTGGCGCTGAGCAGTTGGAATAGGATGTGAGTGACAAAGGCCAAGCCACATGTGATTTTAAATTTTCTGATAGTCATGTGAAAAAGAAAAAGGAGAATGTGTTCCAGTTCCATCCATGTAAACATGAAGGAGGTAAAGTCTCCATCTTTCTTAATGGCTGCATAGTATTCCTTGGTGTACCTATACCACAATTTATTGATCTATTTGTGGATGGATGGGCTCTTGGGCTCCTTCCATGATCTAGAAATTATGAACTGGGTTGCAATGAACATTCTGATACAAATATCTTTGTTGTAGTGTGATTTTGGGTCTTCTGGATATATACCTAATAGAGGAATTATAGGATCAAATGGCAGGTCTATTTTTAGTTCTCCAAGTGTTCTCCAGATGTCTTTCCAATGTACACTGCTATGATTTAATAAAAAAAATTATAACAAAAAATAAATTAAAAATATAAAAAATTATCTTACTGAGTTATAAC